>CAMZMU010000082.1:31406395-31484876 GCA_947311845.1 Poa pratensis | reverse complement strand
CACCTGATTTTGATTATCGACATAGACTTATTGGTGATGACCAACGGAGATTCAATCCAGAATGGTTCAAGAAATATGGTGGCTGGCTTGAGTACAGTGACAAGGTAGATAAGGCCTTTTGTTTATGTTGCTACCTTTCAGAGATTGCAATGAGGGTCAAGCTGGAAATGATGCCTTTGCAATTAAAGGTGGAATGGTTGGAACAAGAAATCCAGACTAGATACTCACGTGGGGAAGCGTAATGTTAGCAGCTTTCATAATGTAGCAGTAAAAAGATGTGATGCTTTAATGAATCAAGATCAATCAATTCAGGTTGCACTCAATAAGCAAACTGATCTTACAAAAAAGAAAAATCGCATTCGACTTAATGCTTCCATTGACTCGGTTAGATATTTGTTAAGTCAAGGCTTAGCTTTTCGAGGGCATGATGAATCAAAGGATCAAAAAATAAGGGAAACTTTCGAGAGTTGGTAAACACTTTGGCAATCAAAATGATATATACGAAATAGTTCTTGGGAATGCTCCAGAAAATCTTCAGTGGATATGTGGAGATATTCAAAAGGAATTTATTAGTTATTTTGCAATGGTAACATCATCAGTAAATTATATATCTAAACAATTTTTTTCTTGCAAGTTATTTCCGATGTATAATGAGTTTGTTGATAATTTTGCACGGATAACTCTAGATTCATCACTGAAGAAATTGGAGGTGACGTGTTCAGTCTTTGATTGATGAGGCTGTGATGTGTCCGACAAAGAGCAAATGGCAGTTGTCTTGAGATATCTTGACAAACATGCATTCATTGTTGAACGGTTAGTTGGAGTTGTACATGTGAAGGAAACAACATCAGCATGTAGATCAAGGCCGCTCTTCAAAAATTGTTTACTGATATTGGGTTGAGTATAAAACAAGTGAGAGGCCAATGCTAAGATGGGTCAAGCAACATGCCTGGTGAGTTCAATGGATTGAAAGCCAAGATTCTACAAGAGAATAGGTCAGCATATTATGTGCATTGTTTTGCTCACAACTCCAGTTGGTTATTGTGGCAGTAGCAAAGAAAGAATGAAGATATTGCAGATTTTTTCTACATGATCTCTATTTTATTTAATGTGGTTGGTGCTTCTTGCAAAAGAAAGACATGATTAGAGAGAAACATCGAGTGGAGGTAATAAAAGCCATAGGCAATGGACGGATGAGCACAGGGACAGGGTTAAATCAAGATCAAACTCTCCAGAGAGCCGGTGATACGCGTTGGGGTTCACACTACAGAACCCTTTCAAGTATTGTCAAATTGTTCACAACTACCATTTCCATTCTGAAATATGTTGCAAAAGAAGGAAAAGGTGATAAGAAATGCCAGGAACGTGGTCTTGTAGCATATTTCGAGACCTTTGATTTTGTGTTTTATTTGCACATGATGTTGCATATATTAGGAAGTGCAAATACTTTGTCACAGTCACTACAAAAGAAGGACCAAGACATTCTGAACACCATGTCATGTGTGAAGTAAACAAGGAATGAGCTGCAAGAACTAAGGAGAATGGATGGGATATTGTGGCTGCTCATGGTTATTTTGGCCGATTAATCTTCCAATATGCTAGTTTTCAACAACTCTCGTTCTTTACACTTCTTCTTGGCTGCTTGGCCTGTAGTAGGGATCTGGTTCACTGCTTTAGGTATTAGTACTATGGCTTTCAACCTAAATGGTTCAATTTCAACCAATCTGTAGTTGATAGTCAAGGTCGCGTTATTAATACTTGGGCTGATATCATCAACCGTGCTAATCTTGGTATGGAAGTAATGCACGAACGTAATGCTCACAACTTCCCTCTAGACTAGCTGCTCTTGAAGTTCCATCTCTTAATGGATAAGGAGAAGGCATATTTATTCTATGAAGAACACAAAATTCAGAATGCAAACATGCATGAGGATTATGTTGATCGGCATGCACCGAGGAAAAAAACCAACAAAACAAATCTGCAGCATTACCAAATAGAGTGTCTGAATTCCATTATTGACTGGCAACTTCAAGAATTTGATGACCGTTTTGATGAGGTAAATTCTGCATTGCTTGGTCACATGGCTTCATTCAGCCCAAAAGATTCTTTTGTTGCTTTTAACGCGGATAGTTTAGTGGAGCTAGGTAAGTTCTATCCAGATGATTTTAGTTCAGACAAATTGGATGATCTTGGTCATGAACTTGTCATTTACATCGACAATGTGCGAGCAGATGAAAGGTTTGCCAATTTGGTTTGGGATTGCTGATCTTGCTAAATTAATGGTGCACACAAATAAGCATATTACATTTCCATTGGTCTATCATCTTCTAAAGTTAGTACTGATATTGCCGGTTGCCACTGCATCAGTGGAGAGATGCTTTTCATCTATGAATGTTGTGAAGAAAAGTTGCGCAATAAAATGGGTGATCAGTTTATGAGTGATTGTCTAATTTGCTATGTGTAGAAAGACAAGTTCTCTACCATTAAAAATGATGAAGTGTTTTTATTTTTAGGAAGATGAAGATCGACAAGGGAAACTTTAAAATGTGAGTGACTTTACATATTTTGTTTTGTTTGTAATTGTTTAAAACCCATGAAGTTAACTTGCCATTTTGTTTATTTTTTACAGGAAGAGAGAAGCTACAAATAAAGTTACAAGTTTTTTACTACTCTTTTTTAATTTGTAAACAAGTGGTTTATGATTTTATCTGTCTGGTATGTCTTTGTCTTTTATATTTAATAGAACAACTATATATGTTATGCTATTTCAGTTTCTTAAGTTAATTTTCGGTGATATGGTCTTGTTTTGAGATGTTCTAAGCTTGTCCAATATTATAGTTAGTTCATGCCAAAATCTTTAGTGAACCTATCGGCAAAATTTCCTAGCTCCACCCCTGACTAAGGAGATGGACAATACGAAGCTTTTTAGGCAGCTCAAAAGGTTGCAAACACGCGCCACCATTAGGGTTATGACCGAAGTGAATTTTGACTTTACAAATCAGGGAAGGGTATGCAAAGCCTCCAATGCAGCCACCACGGAGTAACGTGAAAAAAAAATTCATGTTAGCCTATATAGGAAATGAAAGTGAGAAAGCCAAGAGATAAGGGACTGAGTGAAAATTCAAGGAATAACCTTGAGTCCGAGTAACGGATATTCTCCTAAGGATTGTGAAGTCCAATTCCACTACCTTGTATCGTTCAAGCCGTGATTCCATAGTCTTTGGTGAGATTGGTCCAGTCCCTGGTTCTTGTGCCCCAATTTTTTTGTTGCCATCAATGATCTGTGATATCTTGATGTATGAGAGCCTCTAGTGTGCACTAGAGAAGAATTGGTTGTATATATCCCACATTTGATAAAAATGTAAGAAGATTCAGATGGCTTCGGCCCATGGTTTCCCTAAATTTGTGAGGTTTTCTACACAAAATATTGGTGTCTCTGTGTTGATGTTGCTACCACAAACTTTTGGGATGAGAGCACATAGGATCTATCCTTCCCGCTTGCTAAAATAAGCTCTTGTCTATGTGCTGAGAGCACCAATAACTTGCCATAGGTGTAAATAATTAAACATGTTTTCTCCATATATGTTGGATACATATGTTTCCTTCTATGCATAGAAACGTTTCGTAAGTTAGTACACAGTGGTGCTGAAGTTATACATTGACCGTGCTGCATATTTTCTTGATCATGTTAAGTTTGATAATTCCCCAACAAAGTGGTATCCAAGCAATTTATCTCAAGAGGTTTCTTAGCCTAGTTAGTTGATGGTTGTTGCTCACAATGGCTATGGAAGAAGGCGCCATAACAATGGCCATGATCGAATACATACTTTGTTGAAAGGATTTTTATGAGCCAATTGTAAAATAAAAGATACCGATCGGTGTCACGGAAGGAGAATGAAAAGTGTTGGAATGAAAGATAGTAGGTATGATTCATTTGTACACCAACCACAATATATTCCACCATGTTGCAAATGACACAAATCCATATATATATAAGATGTGGAAGAAGTTGGAATCTATGTCTGAGTGGAGGACAACTATGAACAAGGCCTAAGTAGTCAGAAGAATTACAAAGCTTGAGTACTGAGATGGTATCAGTGTGATTGAACACTTGAATGTATTCCAATGCCATCTAAATAAATATTCAACCACAAGGATAAACTTTGAGAATGAGGTGCAAGCATTGTTGTTGTTGGAACACTCTTATTGTGTCAGTTAGTAATTATGCTTTGGTCGAGAAGCTGACTTTGGAGATGGTGAAGAATAACATGTTGAAAGAAGAAGCCAGAAAGAAGGAAATGGTGATTCGAATTCTTCGGATGTGTATGAAGTTGAAACCCATGACAAGAATGATAAATTTGGACGCGGACAAGCTAGATTTCATTGAGGCAAAGATAAATCCAAAAGGAGGTTGAATTCAAAATAGAAAAATAAATTACTTGTTTTCATTGTGGCAAGCCAAATCACAAGAGAGTGTAGGCAATAAAAAAGAGCTTGCAAAGGGTAAGCATGACAAGAAAACTGAACAAAAGGAGAGAGTGTGAGACAAGTGCCGCCATGACTGCAGATTGTGAGGACTACTTAGTCAATGAAGATGGAGAATGTTGTAGTGATGTTCGTTATGATGCCTCGATTTGGGTTGTGAATTTATGTGTGTCCTTCCGTAAAATCAGACGAGTATTTCACGTCATATACCCGTAGATTCATTGGTAAGGTGTGGATGGGAAACATTGGTGCGTCAGAAGTTGTTGGCATAGGCATATATGCATTGAGAAAACACATGTTGCAGGTTGGTGCTCGATGATGTGAGGCATGTCGTCAATATATATGGCTGGATATATCAGTGCACAAATTTGGTGCTATCAGCCACGACAAATATTTTGGTGAATGATAATAGAATCTCAATCAAGAATCTTAGATTCTAGATAGAGGAAGTAAGCAAGATTGTTTTTGTGTGACTAAAATCAAACTGTCCAATGAAGTGTTAACAATTTATGAGAAGGAAACTTTGGTGGAAACTGGTCACTTGAGACATGGGCATATGATTGTGAAGTAAGGTCATCTATGAGTTGAAAAGTATAAAATTGAAAACATGTGCACATTATTTTGTTGGAAAACATCATATAGTTGCATTCCATACACTCCCACATATCGTGGAGATAACATTCTTATACTGTTCGCGCTGATGTTTTCTCCATCACCGAAAAATCCCTCTCTAGAGAATTATGCTTTGCGAATTTTATTGATGACCAATCCAGATTTTTTTTGCATATGTGTTGAAAAGAAGTATCATGTGCTCGAATCCTTCAATGAGTTTCATGCCAAATTTGAGAGAGAAACTGGTCGTAAATTTAAGTGCACAAGATCATAAAACGGTGGTGAATACCTAGTTTCCTTCTAGAGGTATTATAGATAGTTTGGCATCAGCCTTGAAAAGACTCCACCAAAGACACCCCAGAATGAAACAACTAGGCTCTCTAATGCAAGTTTACCCAACTCATTTTGGACTAAAGCATTGTTGAATGCTATGCATGTACTTAACCGGTCCCCCTAAATTCTTGTTGTAGGTAATATTCATCAGTGAGTTTGGTCTGGGACGGTAGTATCATATAAGAATTTAAAGGTTTATGGTTATAGAGCTAGCATTTGTGCACACCCCGAGAGATGAGAGATCCAACCTTGATAGCAATACAAAGTAGTACATCTATGTTAGTAATCCAGGTGAAGAACGTGGTTACAGACTGTGCGATCCATTTAAGAGGAAGGTCATAATAAGCCGAGATCTGGTGTTTATCAAAGATGAAACAATAAAAGATATTTCGCAACCAGGGAATTTTAATGTATGTATGTGTTATATTGTTAGGTTGTACATGTTAAATATTATACTCCCTCTGTTCCTTGTTATAAGGTGCATTAGTTTTCTAAAACGTCAAAATCGATTATCTTTGACCAAATTTTTAGAAAATATAATTAATACCAAATCATTGTCATTAGATTCATTTTGAAATAAATTTTCATATATAAATTTCATGATGATAGTTTTTTTCCTAAGATCTTGGTAAAAAATTGTCAAGTTTGACTTTTTGATGAAACTTTCTTATAACAAGGAAAGGAGGGAGTATGTGTGTTATGTTTAATTTGTTAGAATATTTGACATATTGACATTACTATTTTTGTTACAAGTTCATGAGTTAGCTTATGGTGTAGAAGTTCATGGGTTAGACCGGATGTATGTGTTACAACATGTGATTTCCATGTTTAGTTAAATGTTACATTATTTTTGGATGTAAAATTATATTGTACAATGGGGGTCTTATTTTAGTGACACTGTACAAGATTTAGGAATGAAGGTATGCGAGCCCATGCGTACTTCTCACACCGACGATTTAGGAATGAAGGTGTGCGAACCCATGCGTATTTCTCGCACCGACTTGCTGGAAAGTTGTTTGCTTTTCTGTATCTCGGTTTACTGGATAGTCTCCTCTCCTCGAACCCCCACTTTCTAGTAAGTCAAGTACTCATTTGAAATTTTATTTATTCAATTTAGTTTTTCTATGTTTAGAGGACGACAAGCAGACGCGCGCGCGTACGTAACGCACGGAACCTGCGCGAGGGCACGCCCCAGCCTTCCACGTGGCGTGCCGGCAGCGCCCGCGAACGGTCGGCGAGCGACGCGACGCGCGAGCGGGCCGGTCAACGCAGCGGTCGAGCGACCTGATCGCGCATAGCTAGCTTGCTGAAATCCATCCGCCCCGAGCGAGTGAGCGAGGCAGCTAACTAGCCAACTGAACTGATCCGTCACGAGCGATGCACTCCTTGCATGTTAAAAAGATATTTCCGACTGATATTTAGTAGGTATATATATATTTTTAGAGTTTGTTACTCTCTATACGACGTAGTGCACCGCGAAAAGAAAAGGCAGTACACTGTCTCAGGCAGTGCACCGCAAAAAAGAAGGCAGTGCACTGCTCATCCGAGACAGTGCACCGCAAAAGAGAAGGCAGTGCACTGCCCATTTTATGGCAGTACACCGCAACAAGAGAAGGCAGTGCACTGCCCATCCGAGACAGTGCACCGCAAAAGAGAAGGCAGTGCACTGCCCATCCGAGGCAGTGCATCGCAAAAGAGAAGGCAGTGCACTGCTTATCCGAGGCAGTGCACCGCAAAAGAGAAGGCAGTGCACCGCAAAAAAGAGAAGGCCGAGAGTAGTGTACCGCAAAAAAGAGAAGGGCGAGAGAAGGCAGTGCAATCTGCACACTCCGTGCAGTGCACAAAAATTTTTCGTCAAAACATCTCAACATGAGATTTAGTTTTGAAGATCTCGACGCGACCAATCCATTCCCGAAAACGGATCGTGATTTGGAAAATCGGTTCGCAAGATATTTTATTTTTTGTGTTTAGACTAGAAACGAAAAAGGAAAACCAGCCTACCACCGAACCAGCGTACACACCCAGGCTGAGAGCGAGGGAAGCACGTACGATGGACACGTGCCGAGCAGGGAATGGAGCGCAGGACAGATGCGACAGGCCAGCATGCGCCACGTGGTGCATGCGCGTGAGACGCAAAGCGTGCTCCCGGGGAGCGCACGCTTTTTCTAGTAATTTCGCTATGTTTACATCATATTAATGAAAAATTTGTGCGGAATTTGCACGGCCGGATCGCACTGATAAAGTTATAATCTATGCACAACAATAAATCAATAGTGGGTTGTAAATCCCGTTCTTGAATAAGCAGGCCTGGTCGCGTGTAAGTATTTATGCAAGGCCACGTAATTGATATACTCGCTTTACCATAAACCTGAACCACTTCCTTACTGATATATAAACAGGTGAGACACAACGCAATTGTAGTGCTATACCTCCTCCAACCCATCGTTATTGTGATTTTTTGGTGCACTGCATAAGACACTTTTTTTAATTAAGAGTGTCTTGTGCAGTGTTAGAGAAAATTGCAAAAAACTACCACAATTGGTGGTCAAGTTTCAAAAAACCACCGGCTTTCATTTAATTCGCAAATCACCACCACTATTCGTTGACACGTTGCAAAAAACCACCACTTCTTCGCTAACCATCCGTGACGCTCAGTTAAGTATGAAACTGGCAGATGGGGCCCACATGTCATCATCTCCAACTTTCGCAAATCACAACCACTATTCGTTGACACGTTGCAAAAAACCACCACTTTTTCGCTAACCGTTTGCCAGTTTCATACTTAACAGACGGTTAGCGAAGAAGTGGTGGTTTTTTTGCAACGTGTCAACGAATAGTGGTGGTGATTTGCGAATTAAATGAAAACTGGTGGTTTTTTTAAGCTTGACCACCAATTGTGGTGGTTTTTTGCAATTTTCTCGCAGTGTTATCATAATATCACGATGATGACGAAAAGAATAACTAGAGGTTCTAAATAGGGAACTAACATGGCTAAAGTTCTAAAGTTCAACGTCGAGAGTCTTCAGAGGACATTAGCCACTATATCTTGATATTCAGAAGGCAACGAGGTAACCATGAAAATCGTGTGCGATGTACCTAAACCACACACGAATTGAGTTTGTATATTCAGGACGCGAATGCACAGAATTAACAAGAATAGGTGAATGCCCGTGCGTTGCTACGGATATGAGCAACTTTCATAATATTTTGTCTATAGAATATATGCAAAAATTATTGTGTAAGAATAAAACATCCACTCGATATTAAAAAAGAAGAAGATTCCAATCAAATTGAAATGTATATCGAGATAAGGTATGATTTGACATCCTTCGAACATTAAATTAGCATATCTACTCATTCTCATTTATGCTAGCTAGATATTGCCGTATAATCTCAAGAATGTTGTCTCCATAACTATATATAATTAAAAACCATATATATTTAAAAGATGAGATTATTTGTAAGCACAGAAAAATTTAGCAGCTCATTCTCAAGTCGATAATCTACTCTATGCACGTGCAAAGTAAAAAATATGACACTCTCTGTCGAGTAAAATAGATCGGCGGTCACTGAACTCTGCCGTCGAGGTCGCTACGGTCACCGTACTTCAATATAAGGTCAATACGGTCACTGAATACGTGCTGCCGTGCCATCGCCGGTCACCGCTCTGTGTATAGCGATGTATTGGCACACGTGGACACCTGGGGTCATAGCAGTTGTCTCCGCACCGTTGGAATCCTTGCACAAAGGCTCGCAGGGGAGGGTTTTTTTGCAAAACCGTCGTCTTCTTAACAGCTGACGCGAGAAGGTCTGAAGGTGTTAAGAAAAATCCCCTCCGCTCTGCTCTTGAACCCTAGCCTGGAGCTTCCCGTGGAGCTGCAGCGCTGCCGCCGGAGCACCGCCGTCTGCTGTCCTGCCTCCATGTCCGCCGCAAGCAGTCGATCTTCTCTCCGCCGGCGAGCCCCGACCATTCCGTTGGTCTGTTGCCCGACCTGTCGTCGCGTGGTATCGCGGAGGACCTCAACCACGGCTGCACACGACGGCTGGATCTTCTACAGGTGTGAGCGCCATGGGGTAAGTTCTTTGAACTCAATTGCGTTTGGATTTTGGTGAATTTGTGAGGATTTGACAGATTTTGGTGAACGCCATGGAGATGCGGTCTTTTTACTGAAATTTCTCTGAACTTGGACAGCGCGGTTGCAACTTCTGGCACTGGAACGGAGTACGTTTAGTTTCTGGAACTGAGGAAGCAAGAACTCGATGTTACTGCACCTGGGAACGATGAGAAGTTGATGAACAAATTGAATTCAATTGTGGAGCTACTGAAAGTAGCAGTTGTGCTACTGAAGATACTAGTTGGCTTTGTTGGTTTGCTGTGTGTTGTACTCGTCCTGAAGATACTAATTGTTGTGTGTTATGTGTTGTACTAGTTGGCTTTGTGTTAGTTTGGTACTGTAATGTTGTTAGTGTCAGTTTGGTACCACTTAAGCAGTAAGCAATGTTTGTGTACTATGATCTATGTACTGTCCTGGAGTCTCAGTTTGTGTAATATGATCTATATTTCTGTAATATGATCTATGTAGTTGAATGCAGCCATGTTTGAGCACAACTTATGATCTGGGAATCTCAGTGAATGTGTATTGACCAACTTCATCACCATAGATAACCTTCATAGCTAGTCTTCTAGCCCTCTGTAGCTTACTAGTTCCTGGTGTCATGTTCCACTCCTTTTGTACAACTCTAGAAAAATTCTTTAGGTTCATATCCTGGTCAGCTCTAAAATTCTCCAAGTACTTCTCTGCCAGAAAATTTGACGTAAAGGATTTCACACTCCATTTCTTACCGCAACTGTGTTTATGAACATATTTCTTGATCATCCAACACTTTGTCCTCCCGTCGACAGAGGCCCAAAGATACCAGGTGCAACCTTTAAAACACCTTGCACACAACCTTGTCTTGTCATTCACCGGCATCGTAATGGCCCATCTGTTTTGACAGTTGTACTCTCGGATTGCTTTCCTTAACATGTCCACTGACTCAAAAACTTGGCCTACATGGAAGTGTGGAGCATGTAGATCTTTGCTTCTGAAGGTCTTGAACTTGAAATCCACCCCTTTCTCTTCATCTGAATCAGGTGCCCATATATCTTCTTCTTCTGATGAAGATTCAGGATCAACCTTCACTGTACTCTTCATTTTCGGTCTCTTAACCTTCTCTTCATCTGAATCAACATTGTCAGCGAAGAGATCATCATCTCCATCACTTATCTCATAGTCTGAATCACTGAGTTCAAACTCAGAATCTGCTTCTTCATCCGACTCAACAGCCTCCTTTTCTTCTTCTTCTTTATCTGCTTGAATGTTCTTCCTACTCCTCAGCCCCTCTCTCCTGCAACTGGAACTTCTTTATCTGGAGACACAACTTGAATAGGAACAGGCACAGGCTGTGCAACCTCTGTTTCAACAGCTCTAACCTTGCTAGGGCTGATAACTGGCGGGAGGTCAGCCACAGGAAACCTCACGACGTCATCAGTATCATTTGCGACATTTGATTCTTCATGTTCTAAGTACAAGCAGAAGAAATGATGGCCAATTCCAACAAATTCGCACATCTGTTGTGTATCTTCTTCACTGCTCAACGGCCTCAATCCATTCCTGCAAATTGATAGAATAGGAATGCAATACTGAACTTTTACCCTCCCCTGCATTTCATACCCAATTTCCTCCACAATGCTTTCTAGCATTATAGGTGACCAAGTCACTGTCTCAACATGATCAAACCAAATCACTGAACCGTCAATGTACGTCTTGTTTGGTCCACTTCCAACAAAATAGCCCCCATGGTTAATTTCTATGGAGAACAGACTACTACGGACACCTGCAACCAGCACATAGAAACAGTCGTATCAAATCACAACTTTTACATTGAAATTACTTCAAAAACATTCACAAACCCCTGCTAGATCCCTACCCTGCACATCCGATGCGAAACACAACCCAAACCCTATCAAAACGACGGCCTTTAAACCCTACCACAACCAATGATATTATTCCCTACCTTTCCAAACCTAAATGACTAATATCGGTACAAATCAACATGAAATCGAGCAAATAGAGGCCATGGACGGGCAAATCCTTAACCCTCACAACAAATCGCGAATTTGGCGGCCAATGGGGGGCGTTTGGGGTACGAACCGTAATCTGGAGGAGCAGAGACGTCGAGACGGCGACGCGGAGACATCGCCGTCACCCCTCTATCGCCGGAGGAGCGCGGCGCCGCCAACGAACCCACGAGAACAACTCCGCCGCCCTCGCTGCCGACCTGCGTCGTTTCCTCTCTCTTCTCCCCCTGTTTAATCGATCTCGACCACTTCGACTTCTACGTCCTCGACCACTTCGACTTCTATGTCAGTGGAGACATGATCTATGTCGGAATAGAAATTAATTCAGGGGCCTTTGTGCAAGGATTCCATCGGTGCGGAGACAACTGCTATGACCCCAGGTGTCCACGTGTGCCAATACATCGCTATACACAGAGCGGTGACCGGCGATGGCACGGCAGCACGTATTCAGTGACCGTATTGACCTTATATTGAAGTACGGTGACCGTAGCGACCTCGACGGCAGAGTTCAGTGACCGCCGATCTATTTTACTCCTCTCTGTCTCTCCGTTGACGTCGGCAGCCCCCATCCCCAACTCCAAACTCCTAATGTCAAAAAAAAAACTCCTCACTCCTCACTCCATCTTCTTCCAGCAGGCCCCACCCACCGTTCCCCATCCATCTCGATCGGCCGGCCGGCCGCGCGCCCGCCATGGCCTCGCCGGCGCAGCCTTACAAGGGAAAAGTGTGGCGCTCGCCGGCACTCGCCCGCGTTCGGCGGCACTCCTGGCCGGCTCGGCGGTACACCCACGAGGCCGGCTCGGCGGCGGCGCGGCGGCTCGGGCGGAAGCTCGCCTTCGTCTCCTTCAACCTCGAGGTGAGATCCCGCTCGCCCTAGCTTCTCTCTCTATCTCCAGCGACAGAGCTTCAGGTGTTCCCGGTCAGAGCTTTGTGCATGTATCTACTGATGATGGCTGCGAGCAGCTGTGCTGATGTGATCTGCGGTTTGTGTGCACTACATTTTGCTTTGGGAAACGAAAATCACGGGGTGCTTAAAGGTGTTAAAGGTGCCGCGGCGGCATCATCTATCATGTTTCTGTAGATTTCATCGTCAGGTGTCGTCTGGGACAAACATTCCTAGACCTTTTGCTTACTCCAAGTTTGGCTGCGTGCGCATGTCTTGGCTACTGATTAGTACTGAGTAGTAGGCTAGAAGCTAGGGTTCGAATGTGTCTGACTATAGACATGATGTCTGAATGGAAGAATTTGTTCTCCTTGATTAATCTCCCGTTTCTGAATACAATGCCATACCATTCAGTTTCATATGAACAAAGTGCATAATCTCTTTTTGTTTCATGCTAGAATCTAATACAAATTATAATGTAAACTTGCAGATGGACACACCCACGAGGATTGATGGGTAAAACAATCACGTAAGTTCAAATCCCAGTACTACTTGGTTACCTATTTCATATTCAAAAGGAAACACGGAAACGGTCACACTAATAATCGGTATTTTTGACATGTCTTCTGGGGAGGGCTCCTGCGGTGTGTACATTAATGTTTGAATAATAAGTTCATCTACATTCTACTTTGAAGACTGCAAGTCAGAAGGTATGAACTTGAATTTAGTGTTTCTGTTGTCTGCTACATACATGCACCAATTATATCACCTTTCCTTTGTAATCTATGATAGACTGACAAGCTCATGTTGGTCGAATTACATTATTATATTGCAAAAATCAGCAATAGAGAACAACGGATCTAAGCCAAAAGAAACTCCCCAAAATTCTAAGCTTGGCTCTCCTGGCAAACCTGAGCTCCAATGCAAGGCAGTAAAATTCGCTATGGTGGCAACAAAGTAAAGCAAACAATCCTTCAATGATAACGCATCTAACTTATTATTCAAGATATCCTTTAGTAGTACAGATAAGGGCCCTCGGCGCTATGCTGTACTTATGCATAGCCTGTCGTTCCTTGCAACGATGCTCCTCAATTCAACGGCTTCTCTGACTTGGTGCAATAAAGACACTTGAGCTGCAGCGAATGTTGCACGAGACGCTTCCAGTTCTTGGCCAAGCTGGTTGTGTGGCCGGAAGACAAACTCGCTCTCATATGTTGTGGACAAGCCTCCTGCAATCATTATTAGATTAGAATATTTGATGGGATATGATTTATTTTTGCAAACAAATCACCTTCTGCCCGGTTCATTTTCAGCATGGTAGCAGCCAAAGTCCACATTTCGCGCTGCGCCGGTATCCAACGTGTTATGTGACGCACCACATGCCGGTCCCATACACGTATGAAAATGATTTCCCGCCTGGTTGAGTAGAAAAATCAGTACACGGATAATAAGTAGACGAAATCTGTCTTGAACAAATAGGTACCTAATGTTTATAATTCCGATGTCTAGGCATGGAGTGTTGCGATAAAATGATTTTGTGTACATGTATTTGCTCACATGCACCACCAGTCCAATGACATCTACAAAAATAAGCACATAGTACATATTTAGAAACATGATAATTTATTATATGTTATAAAACTGAATAAGTGAATAGAAGAACACAAAGTACCTGTGAGCATATTGTTTCGCAGACCATACACCATCCTGAAATCCATGAACCGTGGCGTAGCTGAGGTATGGCCATGTGCGGTTCAGCTAGGCTTATCTCAGTTTGCCTATCTAAAATGACAATATAGTTTGATAGTATGACACCAAGGGTTGTGAAGGCAAAGTGGCCGTTGAAGTACCGAATGCTCTCACGAAAATGCCGGAGTCATTATCGGATGCAGACCAGAGCCTCATCAGTTCTGGTATAGGCTCGGGTTCAAGCAACTCCGTGCCCCCGCCCCGACAGCAGAAACCGTCGGTCTCATACTCGAATCTCTTGGCCTTGCAGATTTCACAGTCCACTGCGTGCTTAAGGATGTGTGTGCTGTCTGGCAGGTTAGAGTAGACAAACTCAAAAGGATCAACCACCTCCTCAATCGGATCATTTTCCGTAGAGTCGGAGAAGAATGAATCATCTGGTTCTTCTTGGACGTTGTAATCATCATCATCACCTGCGATAAAATGTTGAGTTTTAGATTAATTTACAAGGATGCACATGTTTTCACTTTGCAAAGGAGGGTGCGTGAAGATGCTTCACCGGCAAATAAGAAATCATCATCATGTATGAGGTCCGTAGGGTGTGGCGAGGAACTTGTGGCATGCGAGGCGAATCGAGCGTTGCAACGTTGTTGTTGTGCATGCCTCTCCCCATGTGATATGTTTTGCCTAATTGCTCTTCGGTTTGCAATATTCTCTCGTATCCCTTCTGCTGCCATAAACTCTTTATTAGCTCGCTCGCGAGACCTTCGCTGAGTTCTGGTCTCTGGCGTATGCTTATCTACTGAATTCTGGTTGATGCCTGATAGTTGCTCAATGGTATCGCCAAAGCTGCTATTAAGGTATTCGCCTGCAACAAAAGGCGGTTACCTGGTAAGTAATAGTTTGATGGGTCGGTACAAAGCAAGTGGAGTGAAAATGAAAAGTACCGTCGCTTTGAACGCTGTAGTTACGCCTGCCAGCCGTGGGTGAACCGTGTGGTGACGCGTCAGGTGAACTGTGTGTGTTAAGCATTATCGGACATGGCATTGCGATGGATGCAGCGCACGGTGTCTTCCGCCTAGTCAATTCACGTGATCTTCTTTCCGCGGACCTTTGTTCTCTCTGCTCCTCTGTTTCACGTGATCTTCTTTCCCGCCTCTGTTGATTATGTCGATCATTCATTTCCTTGATTGGTAACTTATTTATCCGATCTTCCTTTGATTTCTGCCTTGCTGCTCTTCTCCGTGCGTTTATCGCCTCCCTCTGATCGGCACTTAAATTATTTCTGCATTCCCTATATTGTTGCCGTTTAACTTCGTTTTTATCAAGAGTCACTATGGCCCTTGTTGGAGGTTCTTCTGTTATGGGGTTTGCCAAGGAAAATGGTTCTCCAGATATTTGAGCTGCTTTAGAAACAGATAAGTCAGCATGCTACTTAATAGTAGATATGTGTTGCCTTCATAAAATTGTGCCTAAACTAAATTTGATATGTGAGAATCGGTTGACCGTCATTACCTGCTATATTAATGTGAGGAACTGATTTTTGTAACCCACAATCCTGCTGAGTCCCAATAGAAATGAGTCACATGTAGTTGCACCGGATGTCATATCAAAACTCGGCATACCTATATCAATATGAAATGAGTCAGTAGTAATACACAAATGAACCAGCTCCGTACCGTAGTAAGCATCACCTTCTGTAGTTGGGGTTAATGGTAGTTGTGTGATGGCTGATTGCACAGTGGCATTATGTGGAGTATGAAATCCTGATTAGAAGAAACCATCAGGTTGGTTGGAGGTCTAGCATTATGTTTTCGAGGAAACCAAATTAAACTTGAACGTACCAGGTGACCCATTTTGTGTGGTACATGTAGTTTGTTTTCCATTGAGATTAGATGCTGCTGCTTTCTTCCTTGCATATCTCTCCCGATCATATTGTCTCTTCAGTTCTTTTGGATCTACTATTTGTCCTGTGGGTAAAAATATTTTAGACTACATCACCAATTTGGCAGAATAAGTAGTAGTACATCAATGACGATGCTCTTTCTGGTATTAAACATCACCTTCTGTAGTTAGCTTTTGTGTGATAGCTGATTGGCCAGTGACAGCTTTTGGTGTATTAGATGTACTCTGTGCTTCATTGAGTTTAGATGCGGCAATTTTCTTCTTTGCTGCATATCTTTCCCGTTCCCTCTGTCTCTTCAATTCTTTTGGATCTGGTATTACCCCTGCATCGTCATTACATTTTTATTAGATGGTAATAGCTTATTGGAATTAGAAAGAGGTGGTGAGCTCTTTACCCGAATTGCTGGTATTCGTTAGGTCTTGGAATGGACCCCGCGTTGCATTACGCTTTGATGATGCCATATGGCACACTGCTGTTAATTTAGTGCCAACAGAAGAAGATATCAATCATGAGAAGCTAGACGTAAGGGGGGAGCACAGAACTTATATGCAAGCAATAGAGGCCTGTAGAGTACTGAAGGATAAGCAGGAAATGCCATCACGTACATGTTTCAATAAGCTATTTGATTCACCATTACTGACCGTGGTTCTATCGTTGGTTGGCAGGAATCGAAGGACGTTGAAGATAGCCGGCGTCGTTGGTGCGGCCGGCGCGGAAACTGAGTCGTTCCCTGGGTGGACACCGTAGCTTGGCGAAAGTGTGCCCTAGGGCGGCAGGTTTTTGCATTCAAACTGCTTGTGTTGTGGAAGTTCAGCGACCCAGGGCGGTATTTGGGGAAGGAATCAATTTTTAGTCTTTGAGCAATAATGATGATTAACTTCGTTTCCGTGATTGTGGGAAAAGAAAAGGCATGATTTTAGTTTCCTGGTTCGTACGGCATCAGTTTTGGCAACTGAGCGAGGGAAGGTCAAAGGTAGCGATCCTTTCCGGCCGGCCGGCCGGAGATAATCGTGATGAATCCGCCTTGTTCATCTAATCTATAATCGATTTAATTTATTTGACTGTACCTGTCCAGATGCTTTAGGAAACCTAGAAGCCGACCCATCGTGTATTCGTGTATGTATATGCTGTACGAATCGTTTTCTCTCTGTCTCCTTCAATACGATATTGACTCCACTCCTTCCAAATTAGCATCATCAGTTTTGGCAACTGAGCGAGGGAAGGTCAAACGTAGCCATCCTTTGCACGAGTGAGTTTGTTGGGCCTGGGCCCATTTTACCGATCCATCGCGGGACGCAGCGATCCGGCAGAATTTTCCACCTTGGTTGAACCATACCACAGACTCCCATTTAATAGTAAAGATTAACCATGTGCGATCGCATATAAATGCACATGGTTTTTGTTTTTAGGTACAAATGGTGTGTCATGGCTCCCGCATCACAAACAATTCAGAACACACGAATCGCTGCAATGTCACCCCAATTCCAAATGGTTAATGGTGCGCGATGGCCCGCCCCCCGCATGGCAACGGTTTGAAAAACCATGGGCGACGCACGATTTAACTATGTGTGATAACTTAATCTATACTAGCGATGAATTTGTGAATGCGGATTTTGTACAGCGCATATCGCGTCCGTTGCCTTTTCCTGGGATCTTCGCTGCATGTTGACCTCTGACAGGGCTCTGCGTCGTACGTTTGCTGCATACAGTGTATTCCATTTATTTTTTCCCGTATTGCAAACTGCACCACTGCCTGGCTTGTACGGAAGAGACCTTTAGCTGTCCTCTCCATCGTACCTTGCTCTGTCTCACTCTGACGGTTTGCATCCACTTGCTACCACGCATGGTACTAGATATATTATTTCAGATTCCATGGAATGATTCGCGCAGCGTGGAGATGGAGGACTTTTCTGAACATGGTGAGCGCAATTGTTGCGCTGGACATCAGGCTTGATCCTTCTCAGTTTGGTATTTGGTACATACAGAACGAACATGATTTTGCAAAGATATCTTGATTATTGCTTATCGTTTTTGTATGCACACCATCGGATACCTGTTGTTGATAATTTTCACCTTGTAACATTATTTTAGTTTTATTTCCAGATTTCAAACATTTCATCTTGGTTCCTTCTTATCGTTTTTCCATGCCCCTACTGTTTTATTTTGAAATTGTTGTTGCCGAGGGGAGACCTAGCAAAAAATAAAATAGCTAGTACAAACTGAGATTTGAAAGTAGTTCATACATTCATTTACAATTCATGGGATCTACCAATGTGCAACCAATTCTTTTGCTCTCTCTTCCTTCCGTTGCTACATGCTTGTGAGCTTTTTTTCTATTTTTCTTACCTTGTTGCCGCCCAATTGTAGCTATGTGTATTATGCATTGGGACAATACGCGCGAGATCATGGCTATCCGGGATAACATGGATAACCATAGATGGCTAACCAAAAATTATTGAAGATATCTAGAATCAATGTTGGGGATATACCTACTGGGGTATCACCAGCATGGATCAATCCGGCTAGTCCAGGGTGGCCCGTAGTGGTGGTGAAGGCTTTGCCTGCCGGGCGGTCCAGATAGCTGACGACCAAGGAAGGCGGATGCCGGCAAGGAGGAGGACCAAGACTGAAGCCCACGAAGCCACCAAGTCCAAGACGGAAGGCGGCATACTTGCCGGCTAGGGTTAGGACTGCGTATACTTACTGGATACGTAATCACCTTGTGACCCTAGGTCCAGCCGCCTATATAAGCTGGACCTCGGGACGCCTTTAGGGCAATCAACCAATCGATACTCTCATACTCATAGCTCATTGTAACCTGTAACACGGCAATCTGCCTTATAGTGAGTTATAGCAGCACGTAGGGCTCCGCCACCGTCGTGGAGCCTGAAGCTGGGTAAACCGCCGTGTACAATCCCGACCTCGACGACGTCCACCTTCTTGCCCTACGTTCACCCTCGGCTAGCAGGACCCCGTCTCCTATCCAAGATGCCGATACGACGACAGTTGGCGCCCACCGTGGGGCCTAAGGCGTCAGGCGTCACGTTCCAGGCGGGAACCCTTGGCGGCATCGGCGAAACAATCGCCGTCGGCCGCGCTGTTCGCTATGGCGACAACCACTACATCAGTTGCGACGAGTCCTACATCCCCGCAGACGACTATATTGTCGGATGCGGCGTTGTGCCGTTTGGCGGCATCGATGTGTTCATCGGCTACACTTCTGAGGCATATGGGTTGCCGCGAATTTATTCGCCATCCCACCCGCCCTACAATCAAGACGGATCTGAGTTTGCCTCCCCTGAGGAGTCCACAGATTCAGATCTACACTTTGTCGGCATGACGGGACTGGGATCAGACTCCCAGCCCAATAGTCAAGATCCCGAATCTATTCTTCCTGCGCTCCAGGATGATGCGATGTCGGATGCCGGATCCAGATCTACCGTTCACGACAACGTAGATTCTGACTCCGAAGAAGATTCTGCCAGCATGTTCGAGCAACGGGTCAAGCAGTGTTTTGTTACACCTGATCCTCCGCCTTCTGGGGCGGCTACGGGCTCCTCCGTCAACATGCAGCAGGTTTTTGTGGCGGATGTCACCGGTGCAGCCTCAGAGCAGGCGGCGGCAACTGACGCCGCCAACCTGGGGACCCCGGCAACCGATCCACTATTCCCAGAGCCTCCTGGGGCTCCGAAGAAGAGGATTCTAGAAAAAGGCGAGCCTAGCAAGACAGGAAACATGGCGACCCTGGCGGAAGTTCTGCACACGCCGGTGAACGACAAAACTAACCCAGCTGATCTGGAGAAACTTCGAAACACTTTGGTGGAGCAAACTGAGTACCTCAAAAGCAAGCAAGCAGAGGTCCAGAGCCTCCTCGACGAAGCCAAGGTAGAAAACGCCAAAATAACCGCCAAGTTAGACCCCAAGCGCAATCTTTTCACCACCACCCCATTGCCCAAGCCGGCAGAACCTGTGGCGGAAAAGAAAAGCAAGAAAGGCAGGGATCCTGACAGATTCAAGTCCCCTGCCCAAAAGCTTGGTTTCGAGTGGGCTACAGCGCCGCAGCGTAAGGACAAGAACGGGGATGTCATCCTCGCCACCCCTGTCCTCAACACTGCAGCCGCCTTGGACATCCTCAACAATGATGATTACGACAAGGACGAGAAGATTTACTACGCATCGATCCTTGCTCACAAAGCTCTAGAGCAGCAGGCCCGTGCTGATTCTCGCGCCGACATGGCGGACGCAAGGGGAGGAAAGTTGGAATCCAAATCCAACGCT
Organism: Poa pratensis; assembly: GCA_947311845.1. Classification (NCBI taxonomy): domain Eukaryota; kingdom Viridiplantae; phylum Streptophyta; class Magnoliopsida; order Poales; family Poaceae; genus Poa; species Poa pratensis. The sequence continues at coordinate 31,464,569 of CAMZMU010000082.1, read as the reverse complement.
TGCAAAGCTGCGGCCGGTGGCAACCCCGAAGATCCGTCCGGCTCCAGTAGCCACGGAAAAGGGAAGGACAAGGATAAGGACCCGCGCAAGTCACCACCTCCTAAAAGGCAGCGTGACGAGGCGTCCAGAACCGGCAACAGGCGCAAGGCCTCACCTCCTCCGCCTAGGCGGGATGAAGGCGGAAGCAGGGGCAGCAAGCAGCCGCCAAGGAGTGGCGGCAATCGTGACAACGCCCCGCCGCCAAGAAGAAGCAGGGACCGCACAGAGTCCCCACCACCAGTGCCCAGGCACGAAGGCGGAAGCCGGGGACACAACAACGAGCCCAGGCACAGCCGGGCAGCGCAGGACGAGCCTAACGCCGACAGATCCGGCAAGCAGCTCAGTCCGCAAGACGCACGACATCGTCTCAATGACATCAAGGCTGGAAAGCAAGATGCCTATCTAGGACCTGAGTGCTTTGGCCCAGCCATCCGCAATGTCCAAATACCTCGAGATATGACATCAGTGTCAAAAACTCATCAAAGGTACAATGGAGCGGACAAGCCAAACTCATGGTTGTCGGATTACGCGCTGGCAGTTGAAATTGCCGGAGGCAATGGCCTCGTCGCTGCACGCTTCCTTCCCCTCATGTTAGAGGGGACAGCCCGAAGCTGGATCGAAAACTTGCTGGAGAAAAGCATTCATAGTTGGCATGACATGGAAAAGGTGTTCACACAGCACTTCCAAGGCACGTACAAGCGACCCAATACATACACAGATTTGGTTCGTTGCGTGCAAAAGCCAGATGAAACGGCTACTAGCTTCTTGGCAAGGTGGATTCAAACAAAGGCAAGTTGCGAGAACGTAGACGACAATCAAGCAATCCATGCCTTCACCACAGGCCTCCTGAAGGGATCTAGTCTCAGACATAAGCTCGTCCGCATGCAAGTCAAGGATCTCGGAGTCATGCTAGAAGTAGCAGCCATGTACACACAGGCGGACGATGATGCACGCGATGGCGATGGCGCACATGACATGGCGCCAAGCAGGCGAGCAAGTCACAAACGCAAGGCTCCCTGATGACGTGAAACACACGTTCGTTGGGAGACCCCAAGAGGAAGGTATGATGTAGTCAGCAGCAAGTTTTCCCTCAGAAAGAAACCAAGGTTATCGAACCAGTAGGAGCAGCAACTCTTCAGAAGGTTGTCAACGCGCCAGAAAAATAGTGTTGTTGATGGGAGTCTGGACTGTTGACGTGGAATCTGCACACAACACAATCAAACTACTTTGCCCCAACGAAACAGTGAGGTTGTCAATCTCACTGGCTTGCTGAAAATAAAGGATTAAACGTATGGTGTGGAAAATGAGTATTAAATTGCAAAGAATGAAAAAGGAACAGTTTGCAGTTTGTGGTTGTTTAATCAGTGTAAAAGAATGGACCGGGGTCCACAGTTCACTAGTGGTGTCTCTCCATAAAAGATAACTAACATGTTGGGTGAACAAATTACAGCTGGGCAATTGACGAATAGTGAGCGCATGACAATACATATACATGACATGTTGACTACTATGATATTTAATTGGGCATTACGACATAATACATAGATCGTTATCCAACAGCATCTATGACTAATAATCCACCGCCGGGTTGTCATCCGAGTTCCCCGTTGGTATTAAGTTGCAAGCAACGGATAATTGCATTAAGTAAAGTGCGTAATGTAAACAAACACATATGTCCGTGGACATAGCATCGTTAGGTTATCCTATTGGCAACAGCACATCCACAACCTTAAAACTTTCTGTCACTGTCCCAGGTTAAACGGAGACATGAACCCACTATCTAGCATAAATACTCTCTCTTGGAGTTACAAGCATCTACTTGGCCAAAGCATCTACGAGTAACGGAAAGCATGCAAGATCTTAAATAACATATAAGATAGATTGATAATCAACTTGACATAATATTCAATATTCATCGGATCCCAACAAACACAACATGTAGCATTACAATAATATGATCTTGATCATGTAGGGCAGCTCACAAGATCTAAACATGATGGCACAAAGTGGAGAGACAACCATCTAGCTACTGCTATGGACCCGTAGTCCAAGGATGAACTACTCACGCATCACTCCGGAGGCAGGCATGGCGATGTAGAAGCCTCCGGTGACGATTCCCCTCTCCGGCAGGGTGCCGGGAAGAGGTTCTGAACCCTCCCGAGCTAGGGTTGACGACGGCGGCGTCTCTGGAACTTTTCGTGGATATTTGCTCAGGTACTTAGGGTTTTCGCGTCGGGGGAATAAGTAGGCGAAAGGGCGGCGGCTGGAGAGGCCTGTGGGGCCCACACGCACCCTGGGCGCGCCAGAGGGGGGCCTCGCGCCCTGGCCACGTGTGGGGCCCACGTGGCTCCTCTCCGTCGCCTCTTTGGTCCATCAGATGAGTTCTGGTAAAATAGGGACTCCCGTGTAGTTTCGTCCAATTCCGAGAATATTTCCAGACTAGCTTTTCTGGAATACAAAAACAGCAGAAAACAGGAACTGCCACTTCGGCATCTTGTTAATAGGTTAGTCCCAGAAAATGTATAAAAGTGATATAAAGTAGATGCAAAACATGTAGCAATTGGTATAAAACAAGCATGGAACATCAAAAATTATAGATACGTTTGATACGTATCAGCATCCCCAAGCTTAGTTCCTACTCGTCCTCGAGTAGGTAAACGATAAAAACAAGATAATTTTTGAGGTGACATGCTACTATCATAATCTTGATCATATAATATTGCAAGGCACATGTAAATGAATGAAGTGATCCAGTCAATGGTCTATAATTTGCTACCAAATAGATAATGAGTAAACAATGAATCACACAAGCTAAACGTTTTCATGAATAATACTTTCGAGACAAGCATCAAACAGTTTTGCATAAGTGTTAACTCATAAAGCAATAGTTTCTAATAAAAGGTATTTAATCAACACAAAGGAAGAATTTAGTTTCAGCATTTGCTTCAACTTTCAACATATTTATCTCATGGATATTGTCAACACAAAGTTGTATAACAAGTCCAGTACATTGCATATAACGCATGTTGTAACAAAATTGACACTAGTGTTTGCTTGTGGAAGACAGAAAGAATAGGAAAACTGACTCAACATAAAACTAAAAGAAAGGCCCTTCGCAGAGGGAAGCAGGGATTAAATCATGTGCTAGAGCTTTTAAGTTTTTGAAAGCATATAGAGATTGCATAAAATATTTGATACTCCTCCCAACCTTGCTAACACAAGCCATGGCTAACCGAATCCTCGGGTGCCTTCCATCAATCACATACCATGGAGGAGTATCTATTTTTGAGAAGTGTTTGTTAATTGTCAACGAATGGTAGCGGGGAGAACAGTATTCTACCTGTCGAACGGACTTTTAAGAGCGGCTCCCATGAAGGACGTTATTTCTACCAGCAAGGCAGATCATCCCTCTTTCTCTTTGGTTTACACATTCAGGTATTTCACTGTTTGTCATTGCTTACTGATGAATCAGGGCAAAAGTGTGAAGAGAATTAATTGGTTAAAGTTGTAATTAACTGGGACTGGGCACCCCGTTGCCATCTCTTTTTGCAAGTTATTGGATAAGCGGATGTATATGCCACTAGTCCAGGTGTAAAAGTCCACTCGACAAATAGAATAAAGAATAACCACATTAATTCCTCATGAGCTAGTAAACATTGACACAAAAAGGGAATAATAACATTTTGAATAATTTAAAGGTAGCACATGAAAAATTTACTTGGAGTGGCAAGGAAATACCACATATAGATAGTTATGGTGGACACAAATGGCATGGATTTTGGCTCAAGGATTTGGATGCACGAGAAGCATTCCCTCTCAGTACAGAGTTTAGGCTAGCAAGGTTATGTAAGCAAACAAGAATATCAACCCGTACACCAAGTTTTATATGACAAACATATTGCAAACGTTATAAGACTTCATACCGTCTTCCTTGTTAACCAAACCCTGTTATTAGAAAATATCTAGAACTTAGAGGTACCACAGATGCAAACCAAATTTTCAACAAGCTTTACGGTAGTTCTTCACTAATAGGCTTAACTCATGTGATGCACAAATTTAATCATGATCTACTTGTTAACTCAAAACAATTGACAAGCATCAAGTTATCCATTTTAGTGATCTACAAGATAAGCAAGTTTTCCTTATACCAATTACCACATGCAACATTTTCTGAACCAACCAAACACCAATCAATTTATTTCATCAACTCTCCAAACAAATATAAGTGAAGCAAGAGAGTACTTTCTACAATACTGAAAATAAAAAGCACACAGACACTCCTAGAAAAGCACATATGATGTGAAAAAATTAAAATATAGTTTCACTAGAGATGACCTGATAATTTTGACGATGAAGAAGGGGATGCCAAGCTTAGACGCTTGAGTCTTCTTGAAATATGCTGGAGAGATCCATGGAGCCTCCCCAAGCTTAAGCTCTTCACTCTTCTTGATCCTATTATACATCCTTCTCTGTTGACCCTTGAAAACTTCCCTCACACCAAACTCAAAGTAGATCTCATTAGAGGGTTAGTGCATAATCAAAAATTCACATGTTCTGTAAAGATGCAATATGATTTGTTACTTTAAACATTAGCTACAGCCACTGATGTTATGTGAAGCTCTTCCACCCAAAAAAGAATTTCACTCAACACTAGTAAAAGAGAGAATGCGAAAAATAAAAAGGCATAATCTGTCTAAAACAGAACAGTCCGCAAAGACGAATTTTTTCGAGGCACTTATGACGCTCAGATCGAGAAACTCTGAACTAATGAAAGTTTCAGACATTCATAAAGATTACGCACAAATAATTTCAGATTTTTTTAACAATCTGGTGATTTTAGGAATTTCGTACAGTGAACAGCAAAAATCTGTTTCTGCGCAGCAATCAAAATTAAGCATCATCTTATCATTAGAGGCTACTCTTGGCACAACAATGCGAGAAAATAAAGATACAAAGGAGTTGCTACAGAAGTAAACAAACTCCTTGACTCAATAAAAGAAAAATTGCAGAAAAAATAAGTGGGTTGCCCCCCATAAGCGTTTTTCTTTAACGCCTTTTAGCTAGGCACAAAGCATGCATCAAGTATTACCAAGTGAAGAAGCATCAACATTGTAATTTGTTCGAACAATAGAATCATAAGGTGGCTTAATCTTCTTCCTAGGAAAGTGTTCCATACCTTTCTTGAGAGGAAATTGATATTTTATATTCCCTTCTTTCATATCAATAATAACACCTACAGTCCTAAGAAAAGGTCTTCCCAACACAATAGGGCATGATGGATTGCACTCAATATCCAAGACAATAAATCAACGGGGACATAATTGTTGTTAACCATGATAAGAACATCATCAATTCTTCCCAAAGGTTTTTAATAGTAGAATCAACAAGGTGAACATCCAAATAACAATTTTCCAAATGTGCTAAATCAAGCATATCATATAATCTTTTAGGCATAACAGAAATACTAGCACCAAGGTCACACAAAGCATTGCAATCAAAGTCATTCAATTTCAATTTAATGATGGGCTCCCAACCATCTTCTAACTTTCTAGGGATAGAAGCTTCATGTTTAATTTCTCTTCCCTAACTTGTATGAGAGCATTAGTAATATGTTTAGTAAAAGCCATGTTTATAGCACTAGCATTAGGACTTCTAGCTAGCTTTTGCAAGAACTTAATTACTTCAGAAATATTGCAACCATCAAAATCAAAGTCATTATCATCAAAAGTAATGGAATTATTCTCTTCCTTATTGCTAGAAATTTTAGCATCTTTATCAAGGACAGTTTCAGAGTTATCAGGCAATTTAGGACATTTTGCAATAGAAGTGGAAACATTACCAACACCAACTATCTTGCCATTAATGGTAGGAGGTTTGTTAACACTTGAGTTTGAAACATTTTCAGAAGTAGTAATAGTATAAACTTTAGCAATATTGTTCTTTCTAGCAATTTCATCCTCTCTTTCCCATCTAGCATGCAATTCAGCTAACATCCTCACATTGTTATCAATTTTAACTTGTATAGCATTGAGAGTTTTGCTCTCTTTAACATCATGAGGCATGTTCTTTAGTTTCAATAAGTCAACATCAAGAGCAAGACTATCAACTTTAGAGGAAAGCACATCAATTTTCCCAAATTTCTCCTCAATAGTTTTATTGAAAGCAGATTGTGTACTAATAAAATCCTTAAGCATAACTTCAAGATCAGAGGGTACACTCTTATTATTATTGTAGGAGTTACTATAAGAATTTCCATACCCATTGCCCCTATTAGAAGGATAGGGCCTATAATTGCTATTACCAAAATTATTCCTATAGGCATTGTTGTTGAAATTATTATTTTTAATGAAGTTCACATCAACATGCTCTTCTTGAGCAAACAAAGAAGCCAAAGGAACATTATTTGGATCAACATGTGTTTGACCATTTGCAAGCATAGACATAATAGTATCAATTTTGGCACTCAAGGAGGAGGTTTCCTCAACAGAATTTACCTTCTTACCTGTTGGAGCTCTCTCGGTGTGCCACTCAGAATAATTAATCATCATATCATCAAGAAGCTTTGTTGCAGCACCCAAAGTGATGGACATAAAGGTACCTCCAGCGGCCGAATCCAATAAATTCCTCGAAGAAAATTTTAATCCTGCATAGAAGGTTTGGATGATCATCCAAGTAGTCAGTCCATGAGTAGGACAATTTTTAACCAATGATTTCATTCTCTCCCATGCTTGAGCAACATGTTCATTATCAAATTGCTTAAAATTCATTATGCTACTTCTCAAAGAAATAATCTTAGCAGGAGGATAATATTTTCCAATAAAAGCATCTTTGCATTTAGTCCATGAATCAATACTATTTCTAGGCAAAGATAGCAACCATTCTTTAGCACGTCCTCTCAAGGGGAAAGGAAAAAGTTTCAGTTTAATAATATCACCATCTACTTCCTTTAGCTTTTGCATTTCACAAAGTTCAACAAATTTATTAAGGTGAACAGCAGCATCATCAGTACTAACACCAGAAAATTGCTCTTTCATAACAAGATTTAAAAGTGCAGGTTAATTTCATAAAATTCTGCTGAAGCAGCAGGTGGAGCAATAGGTGTGCATATGAAATCATTGTTGTTCGTGCTAGTGAAATCACACAACTTAGTATTCTCAGGAGTACTCATTTTAGCAGAAATAAAAACAGTACAAAAAATAACTTGAAAGTAAACTAGATGCAAGTAACTAATTTTTTTGTGTTTTTGATAATTGAAAGCAAACAAGATAAAATAAAATAAACTAAGCAAGACAAAAACAAAGTAAAAAGATTGGAAGCGTGAAACTCCCCTTGCAGAAGACTGCTGTCTCCCCGGCAACGGCGCCAGAAAAATAGCTTGATGACGTGAAACACACGTTCATTGGGAGACCCCAAGAGGAAGGTATGATGTAGTCAGCAGCAAGTTTTCCCTCAGAAAGAAACCAAGGTTATCGAACCAGTAGGAGCAGCAACTCTTCAGAAGGTTGTCAACGGCGCCAGAAAAATAGTGTTGTTGATGGGAGTCTGGACTGTTGACGTGGAATCTGCACACAACACAATCAAACTACTTTGCCCCAACGAAACAGTGAGGTTGTCAATCTCACTGGCTTGCTGAAAACAAAGGATTAAACGTATGGTGTGGAAAATGAGTATTAAATTGTAGAGAATGAAAAAGGAACAGTTTGCAGTTTGTGCCTGTTTAATCAGTGTAAAAGAATGGACCGGGTCCACAGTTCACTAGTGGTGTCTCTCCATAAAAGATAACTAACATGTTGGGTGAACAAATTACAGCTGGGCAATTGACGAATAGTGAGCGCATGACAATGCATATACATGCCATGTTGACTACTATGATATTTAATTGGGCATTACGACATAATACATAGATCGTTATCCAACAGCATCTATGACTAATAATCCACCGCCGGGTTGTCATCCGAGTTCCCCGTTGGTATTAAGTTGCAAGCAACGGATAATTGCATTAAGTAAAGTGCGTAATGTAAACAAACACATATGTCCGTGGACATAGCATCGTTAGGTTATCCCTAGTGGCAACAGCACATCCACAACCTTAGAACTTTCTGTCACTGTCCCAGGTTAAACGGAGACATGAACCCACTATCTAGCATAAATACTCTCTTTGGAGTTACAAGCATCTACTTGGCCAAAGCATCTACGAGTAACGGAAAGCATGTAAGATCTTAAATAACATATAAGATAGATTGATAATCAACTTGACATAATATTCAATATTCATCGGATCCCAGCAAACACAACATGTAGCATTACAATAATATGATCTTGATCGTGTAGGGCAGCTCACAAGATCTAAACATGATGGCACAAAGTGGAGAGACAGGCATGGCGATGTAGAAGCCTCCGGTGACGATTCCCCTCTCCGGCAGGGTGCTGGGAAGAGGTTCTGAACCCTCCCGAGCTAGGGTTAACGACGGCGGCGTCTCTGGAACTTTTCGTGGATATTTGCTCAGGTACTTAGGATTTTCGCGTCGGGGGAATAAGTAGGCGAAAGGCGGCGGCTGGAGAGGCCTGTGGGGCCCACACGCACCCTGGGCGCGCCAGAGGGGGGCCCCGCGCCCTGGCCATGTGTGGGGCCCACGTGGCTCCTCTCCGTCGCCTCTTTGGTCCGTCAGATGAGTTCTGGTAAAATAGGGACTCCCGTGTAGTTTCGTCCAATTCCGAGAATATTTCCAGACTAGCTTTTCTGGAATATAAAAACAGCAGAAAACAGGAACTTGCATTTCGGCATCTTGTTAATAGGTTAGTCCCAGAAAATGTATAAAAGTGATATAAAGTAGATGCAAAACATGTAGCAATTGGTATAAAACAAGCATGGAACATCAAAAATTATAGATACGTTTGAGACGTATCACTCCCCAGGATGACAAAGCCGGACCGTCAAACGAGGTCGCCGCCGCCTTCGAAGGCAAAGGCGGCAACCGCAAGTGGAAAGGAAAGGGTAAAGATGGCGGCTCCAGCAAGCACGCCTGACATACGATCAGCAAAAGCCTTGCCCTGCCCAATCCACGCGTCCTTAGGCAAAGTTAACCACACATTAGGGGAATGCCGGTTCATGGAGGACTTCAAGAAGGACCCCGAGGTTGGCTGGAAATCAAAAAAGAGCAAAAAGGCTGAGAAGACAAAGAAGGAAGATGATGATGGGGCAGTGTCCATGTCCGAGGATGAGGAACCCAAGCTGATGCGCAAAGAAAGGAAATATCCCAAGGTACATGGCCAATTGGTGTGCTTCTGGGCACTCCTTCGGCAAAAGAAGAAAAGGCGGAGATGCGCGAGCTAAACGCCACAGTACCAGACGTTCCCCAGTATCTAGACTGGTCAGAGGAGCCAATAACTTGGGATAGAGATGATCATCCAGATCACGTTCCTCACCCCGGCAAATACGCCCTTGTCGTCGACCCAATTGTCGATAACTTCAGGCTCACCAAGGTGTTGATGGATGGCGGCAGCAGCCTCAACATCATCTACGCGGACACTCTGAAGCGCATGAACTTGTCGGAAAGCCAGCTTGACTACAGCAAGTCAAGTTTCATGGCATCGTTCCGGGAAAGCAAGCCAAGTCAATGGGAAGCATCAATTGGAGGTTACTTTTGGGCCTGAGACAAACTACCGCTCGGAGTATCTCAGGTTCGAAGTAGTCCCCTTCAAAAGTGCCTACCACGCCATTTTGGACGGCCAGCTTTCGCCAAATTCATGGCTCGCCCGTGTTACATCTACAGCAAGCTGAAGATGCCGGGACCCAATGGTACAATTACCATCAGTGGCAACTTCAAGAAAGCAAAGGAGTGCGAGCGTGGCAACGCCGCCTTCGCTGAGGCAGTCCTCCACGCAGAGGAGTTAGCCATGTTGAAAAAGAGCTCGATACGTCGCAGTTGCCGGAGCATGTAAAGACCGCTGAGCAAAAGAACACTTTCAAGGCGTCCGAAGACACAAAGAAGGCGGATCTGGTCCCAGGTGACAGCTCCAAGCAAGTCACCATAGGGGCTGGCTTGGACGACAAATAGGAAAGCGCGCTCGTCAGGTTCCTCCGTGAGAATCAGGACATCTTTGCATGGTCATCAGCGACATGCCAGGTGTCCCGAGGGAACTTGCCGAGCACTCTCTTAACGTCTACGAAGGAGCCAAACCAGTGAAGCAAGGAATAAGGCGCTACGGTGAGAAGAAGCGGACAGCAATAGGGAAGGAGATCATCAAGTTGCAAGAAGCCAAGTTCATTAGGGAGGTAGTACACACTGATTGGTTGGCAAATCCTGTAATGGTTCCAAAACCTAATAAGGAAATGAGAATGTGCATTGATTATACCGGTTTGAACAAGTGCTGTCCTAAGGACCACTTTGCTTTGCCTCGTATAGATCAGGTCATAGACTCCACAGCCGGCTCCGAGCTGCTGTGCTTTTTGGATGCGTACTCCGGGTACCACCAAATCAAAATGCGAGAATCCGACCAAATCAAAACAGCGTTCACTACGCCCTACGGGACCTTCTGCTACATCACGATGCCCTTCGGTCTAAAAAATGCCGGCGCAACGTATCAGCGGTGTATGCAAAGATGCCTTCACGAGCAAATTGGCCGCAATGTTCACGTCTATGTTGACGACATTGCCGTCATGTCAAGAAAGAAGGCAGATTTGCTTGACGATTTGAGAGAAACCTTTGATAGCCTCCGGGTATATAGGATGAAGCTCAACCCGAAAAAATGCGTCTTCGGGGTTCCTGCCGGCAAATTGCTTGGCTTTATCGTTTCCGAACGAGGGATAGAAGTAAATCCAGAAAAAATCAAAGCGATCCTCAACATATCCAGGCCCAAGGACCTGAAGGACGTGCAGCGACTTGCCGGCTCGGCGGCTGCCGTCAGTCGTTTCATTAGCCGTCTTGGTGAGAAGGCACTGCCTCTCTACCGGCTTCTGAAGAAATCCGACAACTTGAGTGGACAGACGAAGCAGACGCCGCCTTGCAGCAACTCAAGGACGCGTTAACGTCTGCTCCAATTTTGGCAGCTCCTCGTTCGCAGGAACCAATGCTGCTTACATCGCGCAACTAACTTGGTTGTTAGCGTGGTACTGGTTGTGGAACGCAAGACGGAAAATTCAGACTTGCCGGAACAACGTCCGGTTTACTTCATCAGTGAAGTATTTTCCGCCTCAAAACAGCGTTATCCGCATTACCAGAAGCTGGTCTACGGTGTTTTCTACGCCGCCAGGAAGTTAAGGCACTATTTCCAGGACATTCAATAACGGTGGTGAGCAAGGCACCTCTGGGGGATATCATCAATAATACAGATGCAACAGGCCGCGTTGCCAAATGGGGCATTGAACTTGCCGCCTTCGACATCTGTATAAACCCAGAACGGCCATTAAGTCTCAAGCCTTAGCAGATTTGTAGCAGATTGGACGGAGGCCATGGACGAAGTACCTCTCCCTGAAGATGCATACTGGATCATGCACTTTGATGGATCAAAAATGCTTCAGGGCTCGGGGGCTGGCATTGTTTTAAGAAACCCTCAAGGAGACAAGCTTAGTTATGTGTTACAAATTCACTTCAAGGCAACTAATAATGTTGCTGAATACGAAGCTCTCCTTCATGGTTTACACATTGCCAAGGAACTTGGCGTCCAGCGTGTCCTCTGCTACGGAGATTCAGACTTGGTGGCGCAACAGATACGTGGTACTTGGGACACAAAGAGCGAGACAATGGCGGCATATCGAGCTACCGTTGACGAATTCGCCAAGTGTTTTCTAGGCTACGAGGTCCGCCACATCCCAAGAGCTCAAAATGAGGCGGCAGATACACTTGCCAGAATGGGGTCTGAACGCAAAAAGGTACCAAAAGATGTTTTCCTGGAACACCTACACAAGCCGTCAATAAAGGAGCAGACCTCCTTGACCCAGAATCGGCAGAACCAGTTGATGCTAGCTATGCCGTCTACTTGGTAAAGCCGGATTGGACGACGCCATATTTGGACTTCCTGATCAATCAGGAGTTACCGGATGATGAGGTTTTGAAAAGGCAAATAATAAGAAGAGCCAAGGCATTCACAATAATCAAAGGCGAATTGTACAAGCGTAGCACCACTGGTGTTTACCAACGTTGCATTTCGCCCGAAGAAGGCAGAGAACTGTTGGATGAGATACATGCCGGCGTATGTGGACATCATGCTTCCTCACGCGCCCTTGTTTCAAAAGCCTTCCGACAAGGTTTCTATTGGTTGACAGCCAAGCAAGATGCAGAAGACATTGTTAAAAGATGCAGGGGCTGCCAACTTTATGCCAGACAATCACACATGCCGGCTCAAGAGCTTAAAACAATACCCATCACATGGCCTTTCGCAGTCTGGGGCTTGGACATGGTTGGTCCGTTTAAAACGGCGCCTGGTGGCTACACACATTTACTTGTGGCTGTAGACAAGTTCACCAAATGGGTTGAAGCTAAGCCTATCAAAAAGCTAGACGGCGCCACAGCCGCAAACTTTCTGTGGGGAATAATCTCTCGGTTCGGGGTGCCTCATAGCATTATCACCGACAACGGCACTAACTTGTCGCAAGGCGAAGTCGAGGAATACTGTTATAAGCATGGTATCCGCCTAGATCTAGCCTCAGTAGCACATCCGCAGGCAAACGGTCAAGTAGAGCGTACAAATGGTTTAGTCCTACAAGGAATCAAACCACGTCTCGAAGTACCATTGCACAGAGCGGCTGGGGCTTGGGTGGATGAATTGCAGTCTGTCCTTTGGAGTTTACGCACAACTCCAAACAGATCAACCAAGTTTACTCCTTTCTTCTTAGTCTATGGCGCAGAAGCAGTGTTGCCAACCGACATGATGTACGATTCTCCCAGAATTCAAGCCTACGTCCAGGAAGACGCAGAAGATGCAAGACAGGATGGCCTTGACCTACTTGATGAAGAACGAGATGTTGCCCTTGCACGATCCGCCATCTATCAGCAAAGTTTGAGGCGTTATCACAGCAGAAGGGTGCGGCAACGAAGTTTTAGAGTTGGTGACCTGGTCTCCGCCTAATCCAAGATAGGAAGGGCTTGCATAAGTTATCCCCGCCTTGGGAAGGACCTTTTGTGGTCAGTAAGGTGTTGCTCAATGGTTCTTATTACTTGGTCGACGAGACGGATACAAGAAGAAGCGAGGTCGCAAGCGCAAAAGGAAGGTTGACGACAAGTACGAAGAAACCAAGCGACCTGGAACATTGAGCAGCTACGTCCTTTTTACACTTAGCAATTTCCACATTGTAATAAGTACTATATGATTATGAAATAAAAGTCTGTGGTTTGCTCATTCAGTTTTGGGATCATGCCATCTTTTGTCTTTTCTCGCAATCATATATCTGTTGTCATAAAAGTTACCAAACAAAATAAGTTTTTGCTCCGTGCTAAGGTTCAAACTTTTTGACATTTGCCGTCTGCCGGCTAAAAACGCAAACAATCTTTGCACCGCCTAATATGCTTATCTGTCTGTTTGTGTGTGGGTCGCCTAGTAGTATGTCGTTGGCACCAACATGCTGGCTTTGGTCTCTGAGTCTAAATTAGTTGGTATTGCACCTGGTTGGCTCAGCTAAAGTAACTAAGATGAGGTTCCGCCAACATATGAAAAAGCTAAACATGCAGGCGAGATACATATTAAGGCGGGCCACTTAAATAAGCCTACCGCCAAGTGTAGCATAAAAGTTGGCCCATAAATATTTACAACCCAAAATAAAGTTTTATGCGTTAACAGATTAACGCAGTGTTTTGTGCTGCCTTTGCAGGAGGACAGTCAAGGGATTGCCGCCTTGGTAGAGCTGGTGGAGAGATCCTGGGGGCTGACGCCGGCATTCTTGGGGCTGGCTCCGCCATCCTTGGGGCTGCGCTTGTCGGCTCCGGCTTCGCCTTCTCGCCTCGGCAGCTTCAGGATCCGCCAAGGAGGGATCGGCTACGGCAACATGCGGGTCCGGGTGTTCCTTGTAGAACTTGCGGATGTCAACCATGTTGGCAACCCGGGTCGCATAGCCGCGAACAGACCGCAGCACGTCCTGCATCACGATGGCTTGGTTGTTTTCGTCTTCGGTGGGGAAGTACTCGGTGACTTGATGAATATCAGCCTCCGGGTACCACGCCGCCGTCATTGCCAATGCCAACTTGGCGCCGCCTCGTGCTGCTGAGCGTAGCGTGCTGTCGTGTTCGCTGCCGCCTTCTCCAGCAGGTCCGGCAGAGCATCGAAGATGACGGGATCGCCGTCCTCCCCAGGGTAGAACTTGGCGGCAAATGCTTTGCCTGCGCCGACAATCTGGTTGACGATTTCGCCAACTTTCAAGATTCGGGCAAGGCGCGGCGTGTAGCCAGGTCATCTCCCAAGCTAGCCGGCACTGCACAAACACAAAGTTACACACTGCAGCTTCAAGTTTCAAGAGTGCAAGGTGACAAAGATGAAGGATTAGAGACATACCCAAGACATGTCGTGGATGGCGTTGACCTCATCCAGATGGTTCTCAAGCGTTTCTGGCTAGCTGGACCGCCTTGACAGTTGGTCCTGCTGCTCCTTGGCGTTCTTGTTCACCTGGTCAAGGTTGTTGCTCATGGCCTCAAGTTGTCCCGTCAACTTGCTAACCTCGGCAGCATGGGCCAACGCCCTCATCCAGCTCCTTGGCGTGATCCGCCTTCAGCTTTGCCACCAGCCCGGCAAGATCTGCAGCTTCGTTCATCAAAGCTTGCATGTCAGTGGAGTTCTTGAGAATATCTTGCGCAGTGTTTAGTAATTCTACAAATAAAAAGAAAGACGACTAAAATACTTGTCGGAAAAGGAAAAGAAGTCGGACGAAAAGAAGGCAAAGAAAGCTTTGTCACCTTCATCCTTCTTGCGAGCTCTTCCAAGCTCGCAATTTGGGCGTTCTTCATCTCCACGTCCTGCTGCAGTTGCTGGCATTCCTTGTTTTTCTTCTCTTGAGCACGAAATAGCTCAAGATTGGAAGCAAGAACGGCCTGCATGCACGAAAACAACATTATGGTTAGCACTATTTAGTCAACGAGACCACTTTGCCGGCTAAATTTTTCAGCCGCCAAAGTGCTCGGGGGCTGGGACCATAGGCTATTTTACCTCAAGTTGTCCATGCAGGGTCTCGTGGAGTTCATCCATGTGCGCGTACCATTTGCGGGTACCTTCACGCATGGTCCTTAGCGTTTGCCGGGGGTCTTGCAACCCTTTGCCAGATTGAGAGCCAGGATGGGAGGACGATCCGCCTTGGTCAGCCGCCATCTGTCGTCCATCTCTTGCTTCATGGCAATAAATCGAGCGGCATCATTAGCCGAAGCTTCAGCCGTCTTGGAAAAAGTGGGGCCGGCAACTGATTTCTTGCCCGCCATCTTCTCCGTAGCCGCCTCTGCGGTACCAGCAGCTGTGTACGTTCCCTGGCATACAACCACGGGAACGCCAACTGTGGGCGTTGTTGGCGCAGCGGCTGGAGAAGAGCGGGTGGCTTGCCTCTGCCGGCAGAATTTCAAGTTGGAGCGGAGCTTGGGCATGGCAGGCTTGCCCCTGTAAGCAGAAAAGTGCAAGTTTGTCAGCACAAACTTATATCAAATGGCTAAGTCAGGGAAAGCAAAAGTTTGCCTACCGCTTGAATGGGACATTCCCCACGGTCTCATCCTCTGCATCAGCAGAGGTGGCCGCCTTCTTCCTCTTCTCCAAATCCTTGGTGGAGGTGCTCAGCTTGCGCTTCTTCGATTTGCTGGCACCGGTGTCGTACCAGTTTGGAGCCAACTCTTCCTCCCCAAGGTTTGCAGCTGAAAAGGAAACAAGACAAATAATCCAGTACCCAGTGGACAAAGATGTCAATGAAATGACAAAGCTTTGGCTTACCGCTGGGGCTGGGTTGTCATGGGTGAACATGGCGACGCCTTCAGCCGCCTTCACCGACAGAGGCTTGACAAGCTCTCTGAGCCGGTACTCTAGTGCATCTTGGTCAAGGTGCTGTTGCCGGCGTCATCCGCCTTGTACTCGCACATCTTCAGTGGGCGATGGCGGAGTGGCATTATCTTCCTCGACACCCAGCAGATGACGGTGTCAACTCCGTCAAGTTGCGGAGCCATCATCGTCTTCGTCAAGAACTCGATCCGCCTGACGGCAATTCGAAGTTCAGCCGACAAACTGCTAAGCGGCACCTTTGCCGTCCAACAGGCCTTGTGGGTTGGCGGACCGTTGACAAAACAGGCATCCCCTGTGTGCTGCCAGGTGTCGGGATGTCCTTGCAGTAGAAGAAAGTGCTGGTCCAGTGCTTCACCGACTCGATGTATGGTATCTTTGGGTACCAGTCGGGTTGGCGGCAGTTGAAGGTGACACTACCGCAGGTTGCTAGATGGCCGCCTGGTATGGTTTGCCGGCGGCACAGAAGCAGTACTTGAATAGCTCTATGGACGCAGCTATGCCTAAGTACCCTTCGCACAAAGCCTGGAAGCCGGCTAGCACTAGAATACTATTGGGCGCTATGTTGTGCGGCTGCAGCCCATAGAAACTAAGTACCGCCAAGAAGAAGGCGGAAAGCGGCAGAGACATACCGCGGAGGCTGTGCGACGCCAACATGACGCGCTCGCCGTCTTGTGGGTCAGGCACTGCCTCGTCGCCTGGAACCCTCCAGGAGCATTCAGTCTTTGGCGGAATGTAGCCGCCTTCCTCCAGCTCCTTCAGATAGGCTGACGTCATAACTGACGGCAGCCAGTACCTGGAGCCAAGGTCTCCAGTCTCCTCCTCTTCCTCGGCGTCGTCATCGTCGTCGGCGGCAGATTCCGCCGCAGCCTCAGAGCTGGTCGCCGCAAGGGATGGGAGGGGAAGGTCGGAGCAGTTGTTGCAGGCGCCGCCGGAGTTGGGGAAGAAGTGGAAACCTCGCCCGTAGCCACGGTGGCGACGGGAGAGGTCACCGCGCGTGGGCACCGCCGCCGCCGCTGGGCAGATCCAGATCCAGCGTGGTCGCGAGGCCGCAGCCAGCGCCGCCGCCGCATCTTGCTGAGTGCTCGCCATTTGCAGTGGAGTGCTGCGTGCTCGCCGGAGGTGAGTACGGGGAGGAGAGAGCTCGGGAAGATGAGGAGGCCACGGTGGGTGCGAATGGGGAAGAAGACCTGCATCGGTGTGCCCTTTGGGGTATTTATCTCACGCGCCAAGATTCGTGCCCGAGATTGGGGGGACGCGTGATTTCCGCCACGTGCCCACGATTTGCACGTCGTGGCAACGGTGTCTGCGGCCCTCGCTCCGATTCTTGTGCGTAGTGGAGAAACAATCATGACACATGCCCAAGTCCAAACTGTCGTGGACTGCATGGCGTCAGCCGTCAACATTTGACAAGACCAGTCAATTGACAAGACTGGTGCCGGGAAGATTTCCCATGATGGCGGCAAATCGTCCGACTACTTTAGGCGGACCGCCGCTTACTTTCAACTTTGGAATGCTTCAAGCTCTTCAGACGCTTACAAGACAAGACGGACGTTGCCGACAAGAAGAAGACGGCGCCTGAAGAACTCGAACCCTTCCAGGGGCTAATGTTGGGGATATACCTACTAGGGGTATCACCAGCATGGATCAATCCGGCTAGTCCAGGTGGCCCGCAGTGGTGGTGAAGGCTTTGCCTGCCGGGCGGCCCAGATAGCTGACGACCAAGGAAGGCGGATGCCGGCAAGGGGAGGCCCAAGACTGAAGCCCACGAAGCCACCAAGTCCAAAACGGAAGGCGGCATACTTGCCGGCTAGGTTAGGACTCCGTATACTTGCTGGATACGTAATCACCTTGTAACCCTAGGTCCAGCCGCCTATATAAGCTGGACCTCGGGACGCCTTTAGGGCAATCAACCAATCGATACTCTCATACTCATAGCTCATTGTAACCTGTAACACGGCAAACTGCCTTATAGTGAGTTATAGCAGCACGTAGGGCTCCGCCACCGTCGTGGAGCCTGAAGCTGGGTAAACCGCCGTGTACAATCCCGACCTCGACGACGTCCACCTTCTTGCCCTACGTTCACCCTCGCTAGCAGGACCCCGTCTCCTATCCAAGATGCCGATACGACGACAATCGATATCATGGCTATCCGGTGATAGCAATGAAGATATCCATAGGTTCACCGGTAAGCGACGAAGACATCGACAAGTGGTAACATGGATATATAATCGGTGATGGCTAACCGAAAATTATTGAAGATATCTAGAATCGATATCATGACTATCCAGTGATAAGCAATGAAGATATCCATAGGTTCAGTGATTAAGTGGAGAAGACATCGACAAGTGGTAACATGGATAACCGGCGATGGCTAACCGAAAATTATTGAAGATATCTAGAATCGATATCATGGGTATCCGGTTATAAGCAATGAAGATATCCATAGGTTCACTGAAAGTGGAGAAGACATCGACAAGTGGTAACATGGATAACCGGTGATGGCTAACCGAAAATTATTGAAGATATCTAGAATCGATATCATGGGTATCCGGTTATAAGCAATGAAGATATCCATAGGTTCACTGAAAGTGGAGAAGACATCGACAAGTCGTAACATTGATAACCGGCCATGGCTAACCGAAAATTATTGAAGATATCTAGAATCGATATCATGGCTATCCGGTGATAAGCAATGAAGATATCCATAGGTTCACCGGTAAGTGACGAAGACATCGACAAGTGGTAACATGGATAACCGGTGATGGCTAACCGATACTTCTTGAAGATATCTAGAATCGATATCATGGCTATCCGGTGATAAGCAATGAAGATATCCATAGGTTCACACCGGTAAGTGACGTAGACATCGACAAGTGGTAACATGGATAACCTGTGATGGCTAACCGATACTTATTGAAGATATCTAGAATCGAGATCATGGCTATCCGGTGATAAGCAATGAAGATATCCAAAGGTTCACCGATAAGCGACGAAGACATCGACAAGTGGTAACATGGATAACCGGTGACTCTTATCGGTCATCCTATCGGTCACTTTTGGATGTCTCTAGTAGTGATGGCCAACCGAGAACTGTCGAAGATATCTAGAGTCGAGATCATGGTTATCCGATCAGCGATGAAGATACCCAATGGATCAACGAAAAGCGGCGAAGACATCGACAAGCGATTACACGGATAACCGGCGTTGACTACTCGAAAATTGATGAAGATATCTAGAATCGAGATCATGGCTATCCGGTTAAAAGCAATGAAGATATCCACATCGTTCACGGCTATGAGACAAAGACATCGACAATTGGTTTACCATCTGGAAACAATGTACGGACCCCATGCCCGTACATGTGGATATCTTCATTACTTATCACCGGTTAGTTTTGATCGTGATTTTAGATATCTTCGTGAATTTAGCATTAGCCATCACCCGTTATCTATGTTTTAACTTGTCGATGCCTTTGTACAAATCATGGAACCTCTGGAAATACTATACGGATCCACATACCCCCCACGTGTGGATATCTTCATTGCGTATCACCGGCTAGCCTTGATCTAGAGTTTAGATAACTTCAAGAATTTAGGGATATCCATCGCCGTTTATCCATGTTTAAAATTGTCGGTATTTTTATCACATAACAAGAAACCTCTGAGAGGTGGGCGGCGACGATGATGAGTAAGTAGAACTTGAGAGGTTTGTGCAAAATGGAGTAACAATTTTGAGAATTTTCACAGCCGGCGCAACAATATAGAGGGAGGGGAAAACTGGCATCCGGCTCGTGTCCATAACATTTTGGCATATTCATTTGCAACAAAAAGCACCAACTTTTTTAACAAAAATAAAAATAATATGAAAAGACACTTGCAGCCGGAGTTACACAATATTTAGCTAGCTGCTTGATGTATTTTGTACGGCGAATTTATAATTAATTAGTAAAGTTATTTTCTATGACATGTGGGTCTAATGAGATACACAATATTTACGTAAGAATATATATATGATATTGGACTCGTTTTATAGAGTACACCATCTACATTACAATGGTGCAAATAAATTACAAATTTGACAAACTGTTAATGAGATATGATTCTCCAAAGCTTTGCATGCAATGAGCTAGCTAGCAAGTACTAAAGTTTTGAGCACTCCATGCATCAGCTGCATGCATGCATTATTTATTTAATATTCGAGGGCAGCATGGAGGACCACTGTGTCTCTTCGGGAGGAGGAGAGGACGGTGTCAGTGGTCCTGTCAGGTATTCTCATACAAGTATTTGGTGATTAAGCTAGTCAACAGACTGTAGCAGTGGGGCTGAGGCTCAAATCCACAAGGAGAAAGGAACGTCCCAGATATCCGCTGTGTGCACAAACCGCTGTACATCTGCGTTTTCGTGAATTTGTTTAATATAGTCACGTACCAGGAATTTCTGCTCTCTCAGGCTTTGCCTGCTGTGGCGCCACCGCCAGCCTCTGCTTGCTTCAGGTGCCTTTAGTTAGTTGAGGAGGAAGGAGGAAGGCGATGATTCATGCATGCGGATGGTTTGTATGTGTAGGAATTCAGTTAAGTAAAGGTTTGCTTATACGATGGGTTTGGAATAATGCAGCTAACTAAAGGTACTCTTACTTGAACCATGGGTTTGGAATAAAGGCGCTAGCTCTGTGTATCTGCTGGCCATGACGAGCGAAGATGTATCCCATCGTCGTTTGCCTCCTTTGCTCGTGCCCTTATGCCCAAGTATTCCATGAATTGTCAGAGCCCGTACGGAATCTGATGTTGCATGGACTGTGCCGCAACGCCCGGTGCGGCCGACGCGCTGAGCCATCGCCTCCGCCCTCCAACCCACCCCCCTCAGCGATCTCCAGATCCCTGAGCAGGCCGCCGCTCCATTTCTCACCGATGCAGTAGTAACGTAGGACAAAATTGTGCTTGCTTGCTTCGAATTTATGATTACACTACTCCTTTCTACAGTTTCAGAAACCTCAGATGAGCTTTTGTCTGCTATAGATTACAGATTGAGAATTGAAAATGACAAGGCAAATGTCAAGCTTCCCGTAAGAACTTGAGCCTTTGTGTTGTAAGCATATGTGATCGATTATGATTTTGGAAAAATATATTAGCCAAGCACATCTTGTTATATCGTGCACTTTCCTTGTCCATGGAGAAGACATTGCGTTCCTAGAACTTTTCCTGTAGTTCTAGATAGACTTTTACGAGGTGATGTTTCTTTTTTTTTTTCGAGATTGACGGGGGGGATTACTCCCCACCGTTTTTTGCATTAACCAACTCGAAAAGGGGCTTGGAAGCCATACAGAGTCAAGCCAGGCCGAGGCCTAGGAATGAAGTTTACAGGGGTAACTAGAGAGAGAAAGGGAAGAAAAAACAAATTACATGCCATGGAGGCGGGAGACCAAGAAGTCTCTCCAAGCAAGAAGATCGTTTCTGAGGGCGGCGCTGCGAAAGCGCCTAGACCATAACTCAATATCGTTGACAGCAAGACGAATAATCCGATCAGCAGTCTTGTCGGCCTTGTTAAAAACGAGGTCATTGCGGGCCTTCCAAATTTGCCAAAGGATAACCATGATCACGCTGTCATCGGCCACAGGCGATCCTCTGACCATTTGGTCCCTGTCGCACCAGCTAGGACCTGAGGAAGAATTCAAGAAGCTTAACCCGGCCAGTCTCCAGACGGCCAAACCGCGCTGACAGGTGAAGAAGAGGTGGATCCAAGTTTCAGTCGATCCACACCTCTCACAGGCATCGGAAGGGCAGCAGCTTTTCGCGAAGAGGTTCACGCGAGTGCTTAACCTGTTGGAGCAGAAGAGAATCATGAACACCTTAATCTTCAGAGGGAGGGGGCAAGACCACACGCGGCCCCCCCAGCTTGTCTTGATGCCGTGCTCGGACGTGGCCTTGTACGCCGCCCTGGTGGAGAATTTCCTGACGCTGCCCCATGTCATCGATCGAGCGTCAGGTAAGTTCGTGAGCACCACACCGGCCAGAAGCTCCAGAACACAGGCGAACTCATGCTCAGCCGCCGCAGTCAAGCGGTTGCGGAGGGTGGACTGGAGCCCAATGCGTAGGACCTCAGCCACCGTTGCATTTGGCCTCAAGCAGTGACTAAAGAGGGCAGGGAACTGAGCATTAAGAGTCCCAGGAGGTAGCCAAGCATCATACCAGAAGAAGGTGGAGCAGCCGTCTCCCACGCAGACGGTGGTGAGCGAACGGTAAAGAGGCAGGCCTTCGTTGACGATCCTCTCGAGGATAGACGGGGAGCTAGAGCAGTCGCCGAGGTCACGATGCCTCTGTAAGTACCAGGTCTTCCAGGAAGCGGCCCTTGGAGAGAGCAGCTTGTGCACGAACCCGAGGAGGAGGCAAACGTTCTGCCTCTTCAAGTCCTTCATGCCGATCCCGCCTTCGTCCCTGTCAAAACACAACTTATCCCAAGAGATTAAGCAGCGCGAGCCATTGCAACGATCCGAACCAGTCCAAAAGAACGCACGACGTCGTTTATCAATTGCCTCAATAACTCCAGCGGGTAAGGAGAGGGAGCACATGAAGTAAGTAGGAAGAGCATTAAGCACGGCGTTGCAAAGCACAAGGCGCCCACCTGAGGAGAGCAGGAGGGCACGCCAGCCGGAGAGATAGCGATCCACCTTAGAGATGAGAGGGGCAAAGGCCGAGAGAGGGAGCTTAATTGGAGATAGAGGAAGCCCGAGGTAGGTTTGGGGGAAGGAGGAGATGGGGCAGCCGAAGATCGCGGCAAGCTCGGAAGAGGCCGCAGGGGAGACGTGCATGGGCACAAAGGTGGATTTGTTGAAGTTGATCTCAAGACCGGTAGCAAGGGCGAAGTCGTCAAGGATGTTTTTGAGGGCCCTAGCGGAAGCAGCGTCGGCGCGGCAGAGGATAAGCGTATCATCGGCATACTGCAGCATGGGACAAGGTTCGGAGTCCGAAATAGGGTGAGCGACAAGGCCGCGCGAGAAGGCAGAGCGGAGAAGGCGCTGCAACACATCAGCCACAATGATGAATAAATAAGGGGAGAGAGGATCGCCTTGGCGAAGACCATTTTTGCAGCGAATCCAATCCCCAGGGATGCCGTTAAGGATGACGCTGGTGTGCCCAGTAGAGAGGATCATATGAAGCCAGGAGCACCATTTGCTGCTGAAACCGCGCGCCGTGAGAATAGACAGCAAGCTAGCCCAGTTAACCGAGTCAAAAGCTTTTGTGAAATCAAGTTTAAGGACAAGGGCAGGAGCTTTGCGGGCATGACAACAACGGAGGAGGTCGGCAGCGTACACAATGTTTTCGGAGATTCTTCTGCCCGCAAGGAAGCCAGTTTGATCGAGGTCGACGAGGGAGTGGATAACCGTTTGAAGGCGTTTTGTAAGAACCTTTGTGATGCCCTTCATAATCCCGTTTTGAAGCGAGATAGGCCGGTAATTGGAGGGCGAGGTGGCGGCCTCAATTTTAGGAAGAAGGACAAGGTAGGCTCGGTTGATTCTCCCCAGGTCAGCTTTAAGATTGTAGAAGTCATCGAACACCCGGTAAACATCAGGGGTAACCACATCCCAGAACATGAGAAAAAAGGCTGGGCCAAAACCGTCGGGGCCCGGGCTAGCGAGAGAGTTCATTCCGAAGAAAGCATCCTTGATCTCAGCCTCACTAAAAGTGGACCAGAGGGACGTGGGGAGGGGAGGGTCGTTTGCATACAGAGATGCAAGATCAAAACGCCAGGAGCAGCTCGAGGAGGCGCCGAGGAGAGAGGCAAAGAATGACCTGAGAATATTAGCCTTGTGAGAATGCATTGTAAAATCCACACCATCAAGGGTGAGCAGTGGGATAGAGTTTCTACGACGACGGACCGAGGCGGAAGCGTGAAAGAATTTGGAGTTTTCGTCCCCCTCGAGGGCAAACCTAATCTTGGAGCGCATACGCCAGTACGCCACCATGTCCCGGACGGCGCACTGCAGGGCCTCGATAGTGAGCTCGCGCAGGCGGCGCTCATGTGAGGAAAGGATGCGATCTTCCTCAAGGATATCAAGCATGTCGATCACGAAGCGACAGTCGGATTCGCGGACAGAGGGGGTCGAGAGCGAGCGAGCCCAACTCTTGGACCGCACTCGGCATCTTTTGAGGCGGGCCACCAAACGGGCCGTGGCGTCTGGGCGGTAAGTAGAGGCCTAAGCATTAGCGATAGCAGTGCGGTAAGCAGCGTGGTTGGCCCAAGAAGGCTCAAAGCGGAAAATGTGAGTACGAGCGACAGCAGAGGAAACAGACACCAGGATTGGAACGTGATCAGAGGAAAAGCGGGTAAGAGAGGAGAGTTTAGTGTCAGAGAACTGCGAATTCCAGTCCAGATTAATGAACGCTCTATCCAAGCGGACAAGGGTTGGGGAGGTGCGTCCGTTGGACCAAGTATACGCGCGATCCAGAAGAGGCAGCTCAATGATCCCGAGGGAGTTGATGGTGTCATTGAAGAGAGCAGCGTCGGTAGCACAAAAATTTTTGTGCTAATTTTTGCGAGGTGATGTTTCTGACACTGAGCTCTCCGTGTTAGCACTAATCTTGACTTAGTATAAGTTAGTTAGATTCATGCACGTAGTTGGTTAGCTTTGCCCGTGAGTGTAGGCGTGCTAGTGCGTGGGTTAGTGGCAAAAGGATTGGTGCGTGCGTGAGCCTATTTAAAGAGCCTGCGAGCTCGTGTGTGAAGTGAGCCAGTGAAGAGAGATGTAGTCTCGCCGGACTGTGGTGTGTGCCCGGCCGGCAGGAGAGTTAGGCTCCTCTGGGTTGTGCTGCGTGTGTGCGTGTGTATCTCCACCATGTATAGAGTTAGTGCTCGCAGAAAATATAGAAGCCGTCAGTGCAGCAGGCGTCAGTGTGCCGGAAAATTTCTGTGTTCATCTTCTACCTCCGTCTCGTGTTCGTATGCGAGAGAGAGCGAGCACTAGCTAGGGGCTGTGGCAACAACACTCCGCAGTGTTTATTTCAGTGAGAAACAGGCTGAGCAAAATCTTGTAGTTGGGAATCTGTTACTAGAATTTGTGGATCCCTGAAGCTTTTTAGTACATATTACTTGAATTCTCTGAACAGTACAATAACGATGAAGGTGACCAAGCTCTTCTGATGACTGACATAGGCCTGACTGCAGCAACTACGAATGCACGATCAAATGGATGGAAGGTTTTTCTCTTCTCACTACCAAAATCGCCGTCTTTGCCGTGTGGCCAAAATACACGGCAAAGGACCCTCGGAACACGGCAAAGACTTTGCCGTGTCGAACTGCACGGCAAACCGCACACGGCCTATTAAGCGACGGCAAAGCGGCGCTTTGCCGTGAGATTTTTCCAAACGAGCACGGCAAACACTTTGCCGTGTGCTTTCCTAGCGCAGCACGGCTAATGCTGTCAGAAGAGCTGGCAGAGCTAGTCAACATTCTTTAAATCTTTGCCGTGATCCTTACATGCTCATCACGGCACAGTTTGAATCTTTGCCGTGTGCTTGCCTCGCCACAACACGGCACAGAGCGGATCTTTGCCATGCGCTCGCCTCGCCACCGCACGGCACAGAGGCCAGCTTTGCCGTGTACTCGCCTCGCCACGCACGACACAGAGAGGATCTTTGCCGTGTGCTGCCTCACCACCGCACGACACAGAGAGGATCTTTGCCATGTGCTGCCTCGCCACCGCACGGCACAGAGACCATATGGTCATCTGGCAAGTTGCCAGGCGCACAGGTGCGCGACGCGTGTCCTCTTTGCCGTGCGCCCCATCACGGCAAAGATCTTTGCCGTATGTGTTTACACGGCAAATTGACAATATGGTCCAGTTTTGTTTCTGTTTTTTGTTCCATTCCTGCAATTTAAACACATATATATATATATACCCAATATATTCCAGAATACGCCACGACATCAAATTCAAACTATATAGGGGCCAGATCACACATAATTCATAATTTGAGCACAAACATCACAATTTGAGCACAAACATCACAATTATTACATCCAGGTATCATTATTTACAACAGTACTGATACGGAAGGTCAGTACAATAAATGGTGGCATCAAATCATCGTGAAACGAGTAGTGTGGAATTGCCGCATATTTCTAGAACTTCTCCCCTCTCCTCTCCTTCTACTGAAACCAGAGGCGACCCGAGGGCGACCCCGGCTCGGCCAGTGTTCGCCGGCGCATCCGTGGGATTCCCCACCCTCCGACGGCCGCTCCGGCGGCGGGAGGACGGGGGATCCCCGGATCTGCGGCCTGGCGTTGTAGATAGGGTGTGGTGTTGGTGGATCTTGGGTGTCGGGGCCGTGGTGGGGAGGCCTCCGTCGCCTTTTTGTCGGGCCGCAGCTTCCCCTCGTTTCCGTCGTCGTCTCCGACGGCGGCGGATGGCTGCTGCTCCGATCTGCCGGCGCTTCCTCCGGCGCCGGTGGTTGTTTTGCGGTGGGAGCTCTGGAGGACTGCGGAGGGAGTTGGAGGCTGCTGCTGCGGGGGCTCGTGGAGTGCAGGTTGAAGATCTGGCCATCTCCGGTGAGGTGGTGTGGCGTTGGCCCCAGATCTGGGGCGGAGGTGGCTTGGGGGCTTCCCCGGCCGATGGTACTTCTTCGGTGTCGGATCCAGCTTCTCGGAGTTGGAGGCTGATGCGGCTCGTCAACGCCTTCGAGCTAGGAGCTTCTCCGCTCTGTGGTGAAGGATGCTGGCGACTGGTTTCTGCGGCGTCATCGACGACGGAGGGCTGGTGTGCTCGGCGTTCTCGAGGTTGAAGACGATGTTCTGCAGCGGCGCTGCTCTCTGTATCCTTTCTCTGTAGTTTTAGCTGCTTGTATTTCGACATGTATTGTGTTCTTCTCAGTTTGAATATAAGTGTTGTGCTGTGCAAAAAAAAAATCATCGTGAAACGCATCCATGTCATCGATATCATCCTGCAACGCATCCATGTACAAGTTTAGATGTTTAAATCAATGAATGTGCATATTTTTGATTCTTAGACAAAGTTGCATAGAAGACATGAAATAAACCATGTACAAGTTGATATATGGTGCATATTTTGGTCACACTCTTAAATCCAAATTCAAGAATATGCACAAGTTTAGATGTAGTAAACCAAAAGACATGATCTAAGTTAGATGTAGTAAACAATAAGACACAAGTTGATCTATGTGGTAAACCAAAAGACACAAGTGACCATTGGAGATTCATTTATTGGCTATGTCGATCTAAGTGAGACATGAAGTAAGTTTTCGAACGAGAGTGGTAGCAAGTTGAAATGGTAACTAACCTCTACTGGCCTTCCGGCGGCGGAGTAGGTCCTCAACATCATTGAGTAGGATCGTCCTACATGTTTGCAAAAAAATGATGAGTTCGACAACTAGGTGGAAATGACATAATCATGGCATTAAAAGAAAGCTAACTAAAATTTGACAAGTTCAACTAATGGATAAAATTTGACAAGTTCAACTAATGGGTAAAATTTGACGAGTTCAACTAACTAAATTTTGACAAGTTCAACTAAAGTGGCAATGGCATGGCTAACTAAAGTGGCAATGGCATTTTGACAAGTCATGCAAGCATACCCACGGGAGCCTCCGGACAACGCTAGGGTTGGAGACATGGGGCAGCCCCTCCGGATTGTCCTGGCCACCAAGCGGCGGCGCCATCGAGTGAGATCCACCCGCTGATCCTGGATTCACCTACAACATGAAAAAAAGGCTCGCATTACACAAGTAATTTAGTTACAACAATAAGATGGATAGAATGACAAGTTTGAGAACATACCCATGGGAACATCGGTGGAGGCGGTGGAGGGAACATTCCCATGGCAACAGCCCCGTCCCCAGGAGCAATGCGCTGCACCGTGCCAAACATCCACTCCATCATCTGCCTGTGGTGCTCCTGCTGCTGCCTGCAAAACTCATGATGATGCTCCTGCTGCTGCCGCATCTGCTCCTGCTGCTGCCGGATCTGCTCCTGCTGCTGCTGCAGCTGCTGCTCATAGAGCACCTGCTTCTGCCGGAGCTCGTCGACAGCTAGACTCGAAACTCGTGGGCGGGTCTCCACAGCAGGCGCACCAGGCACCCTCCCACGGCGGACTGGCGTAGAGACGGGACGGTGCGAGGGTCGATGGAGCCGTCACCTATCCACAAGCGGCCATTCGCCGCACCTTGCCCCGCAAGCACGACAGCCTCGACGTCAAGTGGACTGGTGAGAGGGTCAGCTTCATCACCGTTGCGCTCCTTGAACTTCTCCGTGTACCCCTTGCTCCGGAGCTCAGCGCTCTCGTTGATCCACATCGACCCTGTGAGAGGATCCGGCGTATCCCTGGTACGCATCTTTGACCAAACGGCGAAGGGCGAGGGGTCTACGCCGGTCTTCAATTTCTGCAAAGAGAGCACGAACATAGGTGAAAAGGAGACGATATTGCAAAACAGAGCACGAACATAGGTGGATTAAAGAATGCATTTGCTCACCTCATTTTGTATGCCTTGGGAGAGGCTGAGGTTGCCTTGGCGGTGTGTTCCACCCTTGTTCTCTGCCCGCTTTGCCTTTCCCTCCGCGTGTATCTTGAGATACTCCTGGCTAGTCCACCACGCTACCATCGCGATGTGGCACTCGTTGTTGTTACCGACGTACGGAGGAGGCACCTACGTGCACAGAACACATATATTAATGATATTACACAGCGGTCAACAAAATCGATAATATAGAAATGACGCTACCTGCAGGTACTGCCATGGCTGCATCAAGATGTCCCGAGCACGCTTCTTGTCCAGCGCAATTTTCTTTTCGGCGTACCAATTGCGGACAGAGTTCACGCGAGCCTCGTAGTGCATGTCCGTCACCATCTTAGAGGCCATCGTTAAAAGGATGGCCTCGCACTTTTCCTCGTCCTCCTTCCGACAGGTGAAGAAGTTCTACAAGCATGCACACATAGGTAAAATAGGGTCAAAGACATTAGTGCAATCTCGGATTTATAGAATGATGAGAAGTCAAACAAACTTACCTAGAAATAGCCGAGTGTCTTAAGCGCCATGTTGCGGTACTCGCTATCGGGATCCGGCGCAAAACAGTAGTGCCTGAAAGTCCAAGCTACACTCTTGCCACCCTCTGGGAGGGTGACAATCCCTGGGAAGAACTTCCTGAGACAACATCCAAGGATGCTCGCGTAGGTACGCTGTCCCTTCACTTTAGGAGGCTGGTACTCAAATGTCCTACACAATGAGAAAACCAAAATTAGTATAGTTAGCGGGTCAAAACACAATGAGAAGCTAAAATTGAACAAAAACTATAATAAGTACCTTTTTCCAACAGGCAGGAGAAGAGTGTTCTTGTAGGCGTAATATCGGGGATCAGGGAGTCCCGCCGACCCCCGCTGATACGGCGGCCTGGTCCGTGGCCCGGGGATATCCTCCTCAGTCTCAACCCACTCCTCCGGTGGGTCCCACTGCAGCGTCGGGTCAAGCACAAACCCGTCCTCCCCAGGTCCCTCCTCGCGCCCCTCCTCCTCACTGTCATCCTCCTCGTCCTCCTCCTCGCCCTCCTCAGAAGCCTCCGGCAGCAGCTCATCCTCAGAAGCCAGCGACTCGCTCTCAGAGTCCGACTGCACCTCCTGATCGTACTCCGCGTCATCCTCGTCGGGCTGCTTGGCAGGGAGAGGACTAGGAGTCCTGGTAGGCCTCCTTCTCGTCCTCGTACTCCCACGTCGTCCACTCCTCGCAGGTGGAGGTGAGGGTGGAGGTGAGGGAGGAGGTGGAGGTGCCGAACTCGATCCCACCAGGAGTGCCTTCACACTGCCCACCTTTTTTGAGAAGGCCTTCTTCAATTTGTTTCCCCCCATGTTTCCTGCATTGACAAAAAAAATAGGTTTCATCAGTATACATGATCCAAAATTAAGGTAAATAGATGAAGCAACAATGAGTAAAGCGAAAATGAATACAATTAGATGAAGTAGCGACAATTAAGGTAAATGGAGTAGCGACAATGAGTTCTCACAAAATAAAGTAGCGACAATCACTATTACATAAAGTAGCATTGACCTATTACATATAAGCTAGACTGGCAATTACTAATACATGTGTCCTCATCGCTATCAGTAGCATGTGTCGAGATCATCGGGACCAACTATTGGACCACCCGTGTCGTCATCACTGTCAGGGTCGCCACACCACCAACCATCCACGAAACATGGAGGTGGTCCCTCTGGCTCATCGACGTGAAGTCCTGTGTGGAAGCGCTCTAGCAAAGTCACGTCGGCTTGGTTATGAACCTCCTCGACTTCATCATGCGCGGTGTCTTCCTCCATTCCAGCATCTTCGTTTTCTTCGCCTTGATTTCTCTTCCGGTCATCAGACGTAGTTTCAGAGCATGGATCTCGACTCCTTTCTTGAACCGCTTTACGTCACTCCTATATCTATGACCTGGGTCAAGGAACTGTCGACGTTGATCAAAGCATGAATACTTGCCTCCCTTCGTAAGCCATGAGAAAGTCATAGCCAGTCTGCACTGTGGGCAAGGCCACTTCCCATGTGTACAACAGCCGCAGAACAAAGCACGCGCTGGTAAGTCATGCAGGGATGTGTGGTACCAGACATACATATCGAAGTGATCATTTGTTGAGGCGTCATATGTTCGGACCCCGCGACCGTTCCAGCCAACAGCCAAGTCTTCAACCAGCGGTTCCAGGTACACGTTCATGTTCTTACCCGGGTATTTCGGTCCTGGGATTATCATCGACAATAACATGTTATGTGATCTCATGGACTCGCCGGGGGGGGAGGTTCTGGGGTATGACAAACGCAGGCCAACAGCTGTAAGTTGCCGCCGACATGCCATACGGATTGAACCCATCGGTTGATATAGCAACAGCTACGCTCCTCGGGTCGCCCGCTTTCAGTGGATATTTCGCTACAAAGTTCTTCCATGCGTCACCATCCGACGGATGTATCATCTTGTCCGTGTATCTGTTCCCTAACGCGGCCCATCGCATCTGCTGGGCAGTCTCTTTGTTCATGTACAGCCGCTGGATCCTCAGTATAAATGGAAGGTATCGGAGAATCTTTTGGGGAATCCCGGTCTGCCTCTTCTATCCACCACCGAGGTCAACCTCGAAGTACCTAGAGGAATTACAATGGATGCAATAATTTGTTCCAGCATGTTCTTTCCTGAATAGCATGCATCCCTTTGGACAGGCGTCTATCTTCTCATATGACATCTTAAGATCACGGAGGAGTTTAGTCGCCTCGTAGAAGCTCTTCGCTAAGATATGCCCTTTCGGTAGAAGGCTGCCAACGACGGCCAGAATATCATCGAAACCATCCCTGCATATCTTCCTCTGGCACTTCACGGTCATAAGGCGAGCGATGGCATCTAGAAGGGTAACATCTGTATGTTCGTGAAGGGGTTTCTGCGAGCCAAACATAGTCTCGTAGTACTTCTTCGTGTCTTCATCCGGCTGCTCACTTGTCTCCGCCTCCTGAGGTGTCTCCGCCTCTGCACGATGGCTTTCAGGCGCATTAGCATTGACAAAGGCGTCTAAGCAGTTGTTGAACCCAGTGTCAAATTCTCCCGCTGGCTGAATCTGACGTGGCTCGTTTTAGGACGTTTTGCTAACTGTTCACCATGGAAATTCCAAACATGGTAGAATGGTGTGAACCCATTCTTGATCAGGTGCATACTAACATCTACCTTCGACTGTCGCCTTCGGTTATCGCATTTTGAATAGGGGCAAAACACTTTCATGGGTCTGCTGCTGATGTCAAACGCCTTGTTCACAAACTCCTCGGCCTTATCTCTCCATTCATCACTAAACTCCCACTTACTCTTTCTGCCAGCATACATCCACTCACGGTCAGCATGATCAGACATCTTCTTCTGCTCTTTGGGTGACAACGGTGACGCAATTAATTATATGCAGGAAGTCATAATAAATTTATTCAATGTCGTCAGATTAATTACGGCCAAATTTTATCTTTTACAGCATGCAAGGGTTCACCTACACTTCTAATGGGTAGGGGCCTATCCCGCCCGAGTACGTGTAGATCGAGTCGTGTCCCATGTTCTACCCCGACCCGAGACGGAATTTCGACAGCACCTCCCCGCTGTTCTTCAGAATACACGTCTCGAGCTTGTCAAGCCGAGAGGGTGTGCATCCGAAGAACAACGGGGAGGTGCTGCCGAAATTCTGTCTCAGGAAGGGGTAGAACATGGAACACGACCCGATCTACACGTACTCGGACAGTCCAACAGGACAATCCAGAAGTGTTACGGTTATAAATATGCAAAGATGGACAATCCTGCATATTTATAAATTTGTAACCCTTCCGGATGGGATCTGACTCAGGTTACGCGACTCGACTGACCCGGTGATCTAGACCAAAATAAAACCCTAAGTACATTCAAGAAAGGCGACGAATTTCTTACCCTCGAAGCGTGATCGACGGCGAAGAAGATCTTCCGCCGACACCCTCCGTCGACAATCCCCACTCTCACGCTCCACACATACTCCTGCACGAGAAACAAAATAAAGAATGTTAATTGCTACACCAAAATAAAATTGGCATACACCAAAATTGCATCAACATATATTGCATACACCAAAATTTGCTCACTGTTTTAATAAACCTAAAATTTAATCAACATATACACAACACAAGCAATTCCTCACTGTTTTCATACACCTAAAATTGCACAACACATACATGTAAATATTCATAGAAATGCTTATTGTGACAGAGGTGACACTACAACTAACCTAAAACTAATACTATAACTAACACTAGAACTAACCTAAAACTAACACTAATTAACTAACACTAGCACTAACCTAAAACTAGAACTAACACTAGAACTAACCTAAAACTAAAACTATAACTATCACTAGAACTAACCTAAAACTAACACTAATTAACTAACAGTAGCACTAATCTAAACTAATACTACCACTAACCTAAACTAACACTAACTAATTAGAGGTAGCTGTACTAACCGTGGTGGAGCAGGAGGAGCTGCGGTGGTGGTGGAGGTGCCGGAGGAGGTGGTGGAGGTCGAGGCCGGAGGAGAGGGCGTCGTGGAGGGCCGGAGGAGGTGGTGGAGGTCGGGGCCGGAGGAGAGGGCGTCGTGGAGGGTCGGAGGAGGTGGTGGAGGCCGGGCCGGAGGAGAGGGCGGCGACAGCGGGCTGGGTTGGGTGAGGGCGGCGAGCTGCGGTGGAGGTCGGGGGGGAGGCGGCAGGGGAGGCGCGGGTGGGGGTGGCGAGCTGCAGTGGAGGTCCGGGAGGAGGCGGCAGGGGAGGCGCGGGGTGGGGAAGGCGCGCCGCGGCGGCGGGCCGGCGGCGTGAGGTGCGGGGGGTCGGGCCGGCGGGCCAGCGGCGTGAGCCGTGCGTGCGCGTGCTCGTGTGGAGAGTGAGTGAGTGGAGGAGAGCGTCCCGTGCGGGCTCGTGTTAGGATAGGACTTTGCCGTGCTGGCCTCTTTGCCGTGCGGGCATTTCGTGGGCAGCAAGGCAAAGAAGTCCTTTGCCGTGTGGAACAGGGAGGGCAGCACGGCAAAATAGCCTTTGCCGTGTGCCTTTTTTTTTTCTTCTTTCTATTTGTTTTTTCTTTTAATTGTTTTTCTTCTTTACTATTTTTCTTAAAAAAATCCATATTCATACTATTTATTAATAGTATATAATAGTGCTTATATACTATGTACCAACCTAACACAAGAAAGCGGGCCGGTGTCGGGCACGGAATCATGCGACGGAACACATGAAATGTTGGTTCCCCATGGTCCTATGTACCAACCTAACGCAACCAAGCAAAACAATTCATGCGTCTACCCCCTCTCGGCGCCGGTCAAAGGGTAGATCGACAGGTTTGACTTTTTTCCAGCGGGCGTAAGGTTTCGCCGTAGCGGCGTCCGGAGCGTCGGAATCCCACCAAAACTTGCATGGGTCACTAATATATGTATAAGAGTGTGTTGGTAGGTTGTGGGAACCAAGATACAGCTCCGAGGTGCGACCCCCTTCACTGACCCCTCTTACTCCGTAGTAAGTTCCGACACTTAGAGGTGAAAACTCCCGTTTCGGGTGCCGGGCACGGAATCATGCGACGGAACACATGAAATGTTGGTTCCCCATAGTCCCATGTACCAACCTAACGCAACCAAGCAAAAAATTTCATGCGTCTACCCCCCTCTCGGCGCCGGTCAAAGGGGTAGATCGACAGGTTTGACTTTTTTCCAGCGGGCGTAGGGTTTCGCCGTAGCGGGGTCCGGAGCGTCGGAATACCACAAAAACTTGTATGGGTCCCCAATATATGTATAAGAGTGTGTTGGTAGGTTGTGGGAACCAAGATACAGCTCCGAGGTGCGACCCCCTTCACCGACCCCTCTTACTCCGTAGTAAGTTCCGACACTTAGAGGTGAAAACTCCCGTGTCGGGTGCCGGGCACGGAATCACGCGACGGAACACATGAAATGTTGGTTCCCCATGGTCCCATGTACCAACCTAACGCAACCAAGCAAAAAAGTTCATGCGTCTACCCCCTCTCGGCGCCGGTCAAAGGGGTAGATCGACAGGTTTGACTTTTTTCCAGCGGCCGTAGGGTTTCGCCGTAGCGGGGTCCGGAGCGTCGAAATCCCACCAAAACTTGCATGGGTCGCCAATATATGTATAAGAGTGTGTTGGTAGGTTGTGGGACCCAAGATACTGCTCCGAGGTGCGACCCCCTTCACCGACCCCTCTTACTCCGTAGTAAGTTCCGACACTTAGAGGTGAAAACTCCCGTTTCGGGTGCCGGGCACGGAATCATGCGACGGAACACATGAAATGTTGGTTCCCCATGGTCCCATGTACCAACCTAACGCAACCAAGCAAAAAAGTTCATGCGTCTACCCCCTCTCGGCGCCGGTCAAAGGGGTAGATCGACAGGTATGACTTTTTTCCAGCGGCCGTAGGGTTTCGCCGTAGCGGGGTCCGGAGCGTCGGAATCCCACCAAAACTTGCATGGGTCCCCAATATATGTATAAGAGTGTGTTGGTAGATTGTGGGACCCAAGATACAGCTCCGAGGTGCGACCCCCTTCACCGATCCCTCTTACTCCGTAGTAAGTTCCGACACTTAGAGGTGAAAACTCCCGTTTCGGGTGCCGGGCACGGAATCATGCGACGGAACACATGAAATGTTGGTTCCCCATGGTCCCATGTACCAACCTAACGCAACCAAGCAAAAAAGT
This sequence comes from Poa pratensis, assembly GCA_947311845.1. Taxonomy (NCBI): domain Eukaryota; kingdom Viridiplantae; phylum Streptophyta; class Magnoliopsida; order Poales; family Poaceae; genus Poa; species Poa pratensis. Next base: position 31,429,354 of record CAMZMU010000082.1, on the reverse strand, counting down.
TCATGCGTCTACCCCCTCTCGGCGCCGGTCAAAGGGGTAGATCGACAGGTTTGACTTTTTTCCAGCGGCCGTAGGGTTTCGCCGTAGCGGGGTCCGGAGCGTCGAAATCCCACCAAAACTTGCATGGGTCCCCAATATATGTATAAGAGTGTGTTGGTAGGTTGTGGGAACCAAGATACAGCTCCGAGGTGCGACCCCCTTCATCGACCCCTCTTACTCCGTAGTAGGTTCCGACACTTAAAGGTGAAAACTCCCGTTTCGGGTGCCGGGTACGGAATCATGCGACGGAACACATGAAATGTTGGTTCCCCATGGTCCCATGTACCAACCTAACGCAACCAAGCAAAAAAGTTCATGCGTCTACCCCCTCTCGGCGCCGGTCAAAGGGTAGATCGACAGGTTTGACTTTTTTCCAGCGGGCGTAGGGTTTCGCCGTAGCGGGGTCCGGAGCGTCGGAATCCCACCAAAACTTGCATGGGTCACTAATATATGTACAAGAGTGTGTTGGTAGGTTGTGGGAACCAAGATACAGCTCCGAGGTGCGACCCCCTTCACCGACCCCTCTTACTCCGTAGTAAGTTCCGACACTTAGAGGTGAAAACTCCCGTGTCGGGTGCCGGGCACGGAATCATGCGACGGAACGCATGAAATGTTGGTTCCCCATGGTCCCATGTAGCAACCTAACACAACCAAGCAAAAAAGTTCATGCGTCTAGCCCCTCTCGGTGCCGGTCAAAGGGTAGATCGACAGGTTTGACTTTTTTCCAGCGGCCGTAGGGTTTCGCCGTAGCGGGTCCAGAGCGTCGGAATCCCACCAAAACTTGCATGGGTCCCCAATATATGTATAAGAGTGTGTTGGTAGGTTGTGGGAACCAAGATACAGCTCCGAGGTGTGACCCCCTTCACCGACCCCTCTTACTCCGTAGTAAGTTCCGACACTTAGAGGTGAAAACTCCCGTGTCGGGTGCCGGGCACGGAATCATGCGACGGAACACATGAAATGTTGGTTCCCCATGGTCCCATGTACCAACCTAACACAACCAAGCAAAAAAGTTCATGCGTCTACCCCCTCTCGGCGCCGGTCAAAGGGGTAGATCGACAGGTTTGACTTTTTCCAGCGGGCGTAGGGTTTCGCCGTAGCGGGGTCCGCAGCGTCGGAATCCCACCAAAACTTGCATGGGTCCCCAATATATGTATAAGAGTGTGTTGGTAGGTTATGGGAACCAAGATACAGCTCCGAGGTGCGACCCCCTTCATCGACCCCTCTTACTCCGTAGTAAGTTCCGACACTTAGAGGTGAAAACTCCCGTTTCGGGTGCCGGACACGGAATCATGCGACGGAACACATGAAATGTTGGTTCCCCATGGTCCCATGTACCACTAACGCAACCAAGCAAAAAAGTTCATGCGTCTACCCCCTCTCGGCGCCGGTCAAAGGGGTAGATGACGCCTCGCACGTTAGGTCCACTTATTCGGGGTTTCGACCCATGCGGCCCGCACCGGAGGGTTTATATATATTATCGAGGAACATAATTAAGTGAAGTAAATGAACGTACTGGAAGCCTTAACAAAGAAAATAAACAAAGTAAGCATATCAAAAGAAAACAGGAGTGGGAACACATGCTTTGCCGTGTGCTATGCACAAAGGAACACGGCAAAGGAAGCGTTTGCCGTGCATGCGGCTCAGAGCACACGGCAAAGAAGTTCCCGCCAAATTATTTAGAATGCGGGAAATGAGAGCGCGGTGGAATAAAATTTGGCCACTCTTTGCCGTGCGTTTTGTTATCCACGCCCAGCAAACATTTTTCCCGCCAATGCAAAAAAAATTCTCGCGAAGCTGCAGATCCTGGTCAACTTCTTTGCCGAGTGTAGAACTTTTGCCGTGTGTGTTGTGTCTATTTCGCCGTGCGGTATACTTTGCCATGTGCCGTCCATCCTCTGTGCCGTGCCCCGTTTCTTTGTCGTGCGCCGTGCGTCTTCTCTGCCGTGTTACGTTGCGTTGCCGTGCTCCTTGGCTCACGTTCACGGCAAAGGGTTCTTAACCCTTTGCCGTGTTCCGAGAAGTGGAAGCGCACGGCAAAGAATGGTCCGCACGGGAAAGATAGATTTTTCGGTAGTGTCTTTTCCGTGTACTCAATCACTTAGTCCCTTCAAACTTTCATGTGTACAAATTCTCGTTAGTTAGGCTGCACTATGTGCAACAGAGCATTTCAAATTCGTGAGGTCCCTTAAAACGCATATAGGACACCGCGCGTTGTCTGGTGCCTTTGGATCAATGTTCTAGGCCGTCTGGCCTGCAGCAACGGCGAAGAGCGGGAGATAGCAAGAGCTAGTGAAAACCCATGGGACGAGAACGCACGGTAGGACTAGCAACTTCCAATGCAATAAAACCTCCACCACTCTAGCAAAATGTCAAAATCATGTTCCAGCCCGATCTCTGAGTCACAATTTATAAAAAAAAAATTGACTAAGGATGTATTTGGGAGGGCAGAGGGCTCCACTCCAACTCGGCTTCACTTCACCACTAATCTCAAGAGTAAAATGTTCGGCTAACAAACAAGCTCCAGATCTTGATTAGGGCGAGGTTTCCACTGCCCTACATTGGGCAGACACTCCACTAATTCTGATTCGCTCACTATGCTCACTTGATAGCATCATCGCCCTTTGTCCCCCTATGTTGAGGGCTCTACCTCCTACTCTACGTCGTGCACGGTCCCCTTCCACAGTTGAGGCTGCGCCGCTCATCGGAATGAACGTCAGCGGCTGCATTTAGAAGGTGTGGCGCAACCTACGGGCTTTCGAAGGCATCACCTTCGCCTACTCCTTCTCCAACATCCCCATGGTGATTCAAGTAAGCCCATGAGCGACTTGTGCTCTAATCAATTCTCCTTCTCCAAGTATAAATATATATGAAATGAAAAAATCATGACAAATACAAATAACGGTTTTGCTAAGTCTCAGCTAGCTGAGACATAGCTTATGTCTCAGTCACATCCGTGACCGTCCGATTCGCTAGTTTCTTTATGATTCGTGTTTGGTGTCGGTTGGTACTACCAATTGAGTTTTGCTACATAGCTTGTGTTTTTTTGCTACATAGCTTGTGTTTTTTTGCTACATAGCTGACGTTTTTGCTACATGGCTTGTGTTTTTTGCTACATAGCTTGTGTTTTTTTGCTACATGGCTGACGTTTTTGCTACATAGTTTGTGTTTTTTTGCTACATAGCTTGTGTTTGTTTTGCTACATGGCTGACTTTTTGCTACATGGCTTGTGTTTTTTTGCTACATAGCTTGTGTTTTTTTGCTACATAGATCGGGAACATGGCTGACGTCAGCTGACTGAGACATAACTTACGTCTCAGTCGACTGAGTCGTAGACACACCCATACAATAATCATTTATATATTTTTAATCCATATGATTTAGTTGTTAAGTCGTGCATCAAAACCAGAAAAAAATAACATCTCATATTTTCAGACCGGGAGTGTACTAGACAGCGAGTTATTTCACCCCACATCTTCATTTCTGCTGCTACATGACACACGTACTTAAGTCCCACTCTGATCGCAACTAGCGGTAGCATCCACACCATGAGATGATGTGTTCGTGCTAAATGAGTAGCTAGCTAAATATATATCTTGCTGCCGATGATAGATCTACTGCAGGATGGGAGGGTGGCAGTAAGGTCCCTTGAGCCACCCGTCGGTGACGAGCTTATTGACGGCCTCCGTCGGGTGCACGCCGTCCCACGACTCGTGCCTCCTCGGGTCCGCGCACGCGGTCGCGCCCTTCATCCCGCACCGGGCGTCGAACTCGTAGTTGTACGCGCCGCCGCCCGCACCGCAGCACGCCGTGACGCGGGTGGTGAAGCCGAAGCGCGCCGGGTCGCGGAGCATGTCGACGGCGTGGGTGTAGAGGTCGGCGTACATAACCCGCGCCGCGGAGCCATGCCTGGCGCGCACGCTGGCGAGCCTGTCCTGGATCAGCGAGTTGTGGTACACGGCAGGGATTTGGATTTCGTCCGAGAAAAACGAATTTCGGCCGAAATCCGGCCATTTCGGTCAGGACCGGTAATAGTATTTACCGGACGAAATCTTTTAAAATTTGGGTAATTTTGGTTGAATAAATTCAAAAAATTCAAGTTAAGTTAAAATTTGCTCGAAAATTCAATTTTCAGTCAAATTTCGGTTAGTTTTCCTTCTAAGTTTCAAATTTTGGTTCTTCCATTTCGTCCGGAATTTCACCGAAATTACCGAAATTCCCGAATTTCGGCAATTTCGCTCATGGCCGGTAAATTTGCAAAACCGAAATCCAAATCCTTGGTACACGGCGAGGTCGTTGAGCGGCTTGAGGCACCCGTGCTCGTCGTAGTCGGACTTTTTGGCGCTCGGGAGCATGGTCAGGTAGAGCGCGAAGCAGCCGATGGGCAGCGTCCCCGGCACCACGATGTCCACCGCGCCCAGCTCGATCAGCTTCTCGACGCCGGCGGCGATGTTGTCGGCGACGTTGGGGGTGTAGTTCCTGGCCCGGTCGACGGAGAAGCCGAAGAAGAGCATGGCGTTGTAGTCGTTGCCGCCGATGGAGCCCAGGACGAAGAGGGATTTGGCCAGGTAGGGCTTGCATGTCTGTGGCGTGCCGCCGCAGATGCGAGGGAGGAGGTCGTGGAACCACTGGAGCTGGACGTTGAGGGCGCCGTTATTCCAGATCGGGTAGCCGAGGCCGATGGACTTGAGGAAGTCGAAGTCGAGCGCGGTGCCGCCGACGATAGCCATGTTGGCGCCCTTCCGGAAGTCGGCTACGGAGAGTTTGGACGGCGGGAGGAGGGGCAGGCCGAGGGACTGCGCGAGGAAGTCGACGACGAGGCGGCCGTCGGAGCAGCGGCAGGTGGGGTGGCCGAAGTAGGTCATGCCATAGGGCGGGTTGGCGAAGGTGAGCAGCAGTTGCGCCGCCGCCGACTTGTTCACGCAGATGTTGCCCGTGTCGGACAGGGAGTCGCCGAAGCTGAACATCGCGTTGTAGCGCATCCCGTCGCCGTCCGCAGCCGCGACCAAGAAGAAGCTGCTGGCAACGAGGAGGAGGCCGGCGGCGGCAATGGCGCTTGTGACTCGCGGAGCCATGGCCGTCGGTCGATCCTGCCCAAACGTGACGATGTCAGTATACTGTGCACACGCGCGCATGGCATGTATATATCGTCGCGCATAGCCCGTCCACGTATGAAATTAGAGCTGATTCGAGCTCGCCGACCGCCGAACAACAACACCTCGACCGAGCTCGGTTTAATGCAGGGTTTAGACGCATGCTGCCGATCAAGCGGCGTCTCCGGTCACTCAACTGCCCTCCTACAATTTCGTCGTCGTCGCTCATCGCTCTCGCGGGCGCGAACGTTCGCCGCGTGGGTCGTGCTCGTGCGCCACCGACGCGAAGGTTTTGTAACGGGGAAAACATGGGCCGGTCGGGTGCACGCAATGGGAGCCCAGTGGCCGATGCTTCTGTACCCATATTTGGGTAGACCATTAGCGAGCACGTGGAGCCGTGGACCAACTCGCCCACATGGTCGCCTCTCATCGGCCGCCCATTTTCTCTTTACTGTTTCTTCTGTGTTTTTTGGATTCTGTTTCTTTTATTCGTACCTTTTTTCCTTTCTGTTTTTTTTGTACTTTTAATATTTAATGTATTTGTTCATTTTTATGTACAGTTACATTTTATTGTTTTTTATATCTTTTTATTTTTATATTATATTTTTTTCTTTTTCTTTTTTCAAGGAGGTGAAGATTTTCGTAAAATAGTTGAACACTTTTTTCGAAACCACAAATATTTTGTAATTACGCTAATTTTTTTGGATTCATGATTTTTTAAAATTGTGAGCAATGTTTGTAAACACATGAATTTTTTTAATCCGTTAATTTTTTGGACCCGTGAATATTGTTTTATCATTATGAACATTTTACTAAAACACATGAATCTTTAACTCAGTGACTATTTTTTTGAACACTCTGTACAATTAAAACACGTGGAAATTTTAACTCTGTAAATTTTTGTGAATAAGTTTTTAAGCAAGTGAATTTTTAACACCGTGAACATTTTTTTCTTAACACGTAAAGTTTTCGAAACCCCGTGATTTTTTTTTAAACATGAAAATATTTTCAATATGTAAGCAAACAATTTCATGGTTAAATCTTTTCTCACCCTGACAAAAACGTTCACCTACAATGTAATAAATATTTGTGTATGTTTAAAAACGATCGAGTTTATGAAATTTATCGTGCTCTTGCATTTCAAAAAATTCCATGTTTCGTTAATTGTTCATGGACTCGAAAAAATGTATAACCTTTTAGACAAGTATTTACTTTTTTGTAGGGAAAATATTAATATATTTATCCGGAATCAAAAACTGAAAGTAGAAAACATATGAATAAAGTGAATAAAAAGATAGAAAAGAAAAAAGAATTAAACAACAAAAGAAACGAAAAAATAAAAAACAAATTGGACGAACCGAGGCACGTGGGCGAGACTGACTGTACATCTTGCAGGGGCGATATATAGGAGCTCCCCTGTAAAGGCTGTAATTGTGCTCAGATGGATGTTACGGGGCTCTTTGCTTCAAAGGATTTTCCAAGTAAATAGTATAGGATCTCAACCCATATTATTTTTTCTTACATTATTCATTTGGTTGAAAGAAATGAATTGTCCAAAAAAAATTATGGACTCCTTTCTTACACTACAATCATATTGGATTTCTAGTAAGAGGTGGGAAACTAGGAACTCTTGAAAAAATACCTACATGTTTATAAAAATTATGGCATGTACTCAATCCTTCCATAATTTCATGTTTTTTCTGTTGTGCAATTAAATAACACCTGCTACTGTGGTTCCTATGTTTTTGGTTCAGGTAGAATCCCAAGTCTCAAGACATCCAATTACTGCAATATTCTTATTAAGTATTTTTCAGATCCGGCAAACCAAAGGGCCCTAAAGTTTTTAGGTCCAAGTGGTGGTGTACTTTGTTCGAACATGGAAAGCGGGCAGGCAAATCTACTCCAAGGTTGGAACCAGGTTGGTCAATGTTGGACGGGAAAAGCAAACTTTGAAGCTTGGTTTCGTGGTACACTGGTACTGCTGAAGTGCTGATTGGGCGGTTGAGAGCCCAGTGTCAGTCAACCAACTACCAAAGGACATCTCCGTATACCATGCAGCATCATTTGTTTCGCGGAAGCAAATGATTTTAGTAAAATTACGTTTCTTCTAATTGTACTAGAGTTTGATCATTTCCAGTCTTTACATGTCTCGATGGGCATAAGCTACATCGTGTACTTCAACGTTCTGCAGCAGATAACTTCTCAAGGAAAGAAAAATGTCAGCTGTTGAAAGGTTTTATCATGTTCTATCTACTGTCGCGGCATCGATCAGACTTTCAGAGGTGGTACTACTTCGGTGACACAATTTTGTTGCTTTTTTTTGGCGCCAATGATTGATGTTCGTCACCTTCAATGTTCCAACCACACTAATCAACAAACATCCATTTGAACACATAAATAACCGCCCGATCGCATTCCACCCAAACGTAAATTACACGAGAAATAAAACCATGCTTATTCTCGCAGCACTTGTTCTTAATCGTCATCTTGTTCTTCATTTTTCAGCTAAAATATAATCGCGTCCCCAGCTTTAGGGAGCTTGAGACTGTGTCTAGGATAGAATGGCCGGGTGGCAGTACGCGCCGTTGAGCCATCCGTCGGCGATCTTCTTGTAGGCCGCCTCCGTGAGGTGGATCCCGTCCCAGCTGAGCGACGACGCCGGGTTGCCGCACGCCGACGCGCCGGACATGCCGCACCTCGCGCCGTTCTGGTAGTTGTACTTCCCGCCGCCGGCCCCGCAGCACGCCCTGAGGTTGGTGCTGAACCCTGCACGAACAACACACAGACACATACACAGCGTTAACAAACAAAGACGACTGGAGCTGAGGAAGAAGATGGCGGTGGAGCTCGATCGATCAGTGATTCAGTGAGGACGTATACCGTAGCTGGCGGGGCTCTTGACCATGTCGTAGACGTGGGCGTAGAAGTCGGCGTACATGATCCTGGCGCCGGGGTACTTGCTCTGGAGGCTGGAGACCTTGCTCTTGAGCAGCGAGTTGTGGGTGGAGGAGAGCGCGTTGAAGCGCTTGAGGCAGCCGTACTGGTCGTAGTCGCCGGCGTTGGAGGTCTGGTAGAGCGTGAGGTAGATGGGGAAGCAGCCGACGGGGAGCACCCCGGGCACCACGATGTACTTGGCGCCCATGCTGAGCAGCTTCTCGGCGCCGGCGCCGATGCCGTTGACGATGGTGGAGGCCTGCCCCGCCGCCTTCTCCGGCGTGTACCCGCCGAAGAGCTGCGCGTTGTAGTCGTTCCCGCCCAGCTCGCCCAGCACGAACAGGGAGTTGGACAGGTACGACTTGCACCCTGTACGAAGAACAGAAGAAGTACGTCAAGTTAATGGCCCGCGCGCGTGATCATGCATGGGGCAGGTAACCATTTGTTTTCTCTGGCCTGGACCAGCCGGCGTTAATGGCGATGGCGAGGAGGGTGAAAGGGATTAATGGCGCAGTTAGTTACTTACTGGAGCCGCAGACCTTGGGGAGGAGGTTCTGAAACCACTGGATCTGGGTGTCGAGGGGTCCGTTGTTCCAGATCTTGTCGCCGACGCCGAGCGACTGGAAGAAGTTGGAGCCCATGGCGGTGGCACCGATGATGGCCATGTTCGCGCCGCGCCGGAAGTCGGCGCCGCCATTCTTCGACGGCTGCAGCAGAGGCAGCCCAAACTTCTCAGCTGCAAAAAACAGAGCATGCCGTGTCACTTGATGAAGCAGAACAGAGTATATGCATCCCAGAGCAGAGCATGCGCTCTGTTTTTGGAGGGAAAATGGCGGGTTCAAACGCAGCGGCGAGTGTATGTACGTACCGAGGAAGTCGACGACGAGGCGGCCGTCGGAGCAGCGGCAGGTGGCACGGCCGAAGAAGGTCTCGCCGTATGGGGGCTGGGTGAGGGTGAGGCCGGCTGGGGGGCCGTTGACGCAGAGGTTGCCGGTGTCGGACATGGAGTCGCCGAAGCTGAAGATGGCGTTGAACTTCTGGCCGGACACGGCCAAGAAACACGACGAGACCATGAGGAGCGCCACGAGCAGCGGGGACGACGCCATTGTTGGCTAGCTGGGAGCTCTGGGATGCTGATCGTCGACGGATGGATGGATGGGTGATGAAAATCCGTCAGGGCTGAGCGGGTTATATACACGCGCCGGTGGTTCGGTGGCACGTACCTGTTGATTGCGCTATTAGCTGCCTACCTCGCATCAATCATCCTTCACAAGGATTAACTAACTACTACTCCTGACTAAAGTATACCTATATCACTGGGTTGTTGTGCATGCATGAACTCTTCTTTTTTCGTTCTTCGCACTTTCCTCTCTGATTCCATTTCATCCTCGTGTACAAATGTTCTGTCATATCAGTACATCAAATCTACATCTTCCTTTAACCCGGCTACTACCATTTAGCTAGTTCTACTTCTAGGCTACACATGGGTTTAATTACAACGAGAATGTATAATCCCCACACAAGCTATGCAGACGTTCGGTTGTCCTCCTTTTCGAAGAAAAAACAATCCCCACACAAATCTCACTAATTTTCTGGTAAACCTCGACAGATGAAGCAGCACCTCTAGCTTTCCCCTGATTAATTTGTGTATGTTGTTCTTGAAAGCAGGGACACAAAAGCGTGACCTAGTTTTTCTTATTTCCGCTCTCTTATTTTCAATCTATGTGAGGACCGAGGATCACTGAAGGGAAAATGACCAATTATATGTAGCATGGCCATGGACGTATAATACAATAGAGTTGGACATGAAAGTCTCATTGGTGCTAGTCTAGTTGGACTCTAGCAGTATGGCCATGCTCGTATTATAAATACAACTACCTAATGATTCCATGCATTATAACTTTCAATATAAAATATGGGGACAAATACATACTCTATCCGCTTTCTGGATCCATCTTTTGTAATGAAATGTGTATTTACAGGCAGACTCTCAGCTCTGATGAACTCTACCTGCTATGATGGTGCTATGAGCTCACTACATATAAGTAACTACCAAAAAGCTTCGCAAGACTACTAAAAAACCGAACAAATGATCGATTGCATGGTATCTACGGGAAAAAAAAGGAAAAGAAGAAGCATAATAGGAACTTGATTAGGTAATCGATTCCATCGTCGACACCGAGGTAGGCATCATGATCACATACATGTTGCGTGATTCCACAACCCATTGCTAATTGGCAACTAGTGTCCTTTGGTCGAATTCCATGGCCAAAAAGCCGTGCTTCTTCAGAAACAGAAAGCCACAACGACCACACATATCAGCTAGCAGCCAGCCAGCCAGCTAAACAGCACCGGTGGTTATGTTGCAATGGTGTCAATCAGACGCCACCATTTCGCTTTGCTCGTCTCCCTCTTTTCCCGGTTCAGCAAGGAAGCTATCAGCAGCAAGCAGGTCAAACACCATTGTCAGCAAACAGCATCGATCTCTGCATGCAATGATGTGTGGTTACACTAACATACACACCAACTCTATAAAGCACTTGTATACTATAGTTGTAGCCTATATGGCTTTATTGGATGCAGAAGAAATATTCTTTTTCGCTTGTGTGTTAGCGGTAGACCGGTAGTTACAGGTGCAGCACTGCTAATTAACTTGGAAATCGATCTCCATTGGCACCTACGCCTGAGCTGAACGTACAACAACTCCACTATCGATCCCCGAATTTGAGCGAGAGGAAGCAGAGGGCATGCGAGTGCAAGTGCCAGGGCTGGTGTTTGCCGGGTAGATGGCGTGTCAATTCTTGAGCTAACTTGGTAGGAGTACTGGGTATGCATAGGGCATGTCACATGTGCAAAGAGGTGGATAGATCGAAGGACAAAAGGCTGGTTAAACGGTCAACGAACTAGTCAGCAGCGTGATGGTAGAAACTAGAAAGTGATGGTTACTTTGCTATGTATCGATCGCTGTCAATCATGTTGTTGTACTTTGCTTATCCAAAACAGCAAGAAAAACTAATAGAAAAACAGCAAGAAAACAACGTGTTAAACAAAACCAATTAAAATAAGAGTGAGAGTCCATGTTCGTCAGTCAGGTGGTTGGACGACTGTTTGATCCTGATCAACCATGCATGCATGTGCTCTGTCGTGAGCGTGCTTTGACTTGTGCGTCATCCTCCGAGTGACGCCGAGTTCATCATCGGGAGAGGACTGCCATGCATTGCATTAGAGCAAGTCCAGCAGCTCCCCTAAAGCCCCCCCCCCCCCCCCCCCCCCCCCCCCCCCCCGGATAGGAAATATAGGGGAGAGAGGAAAAAAAGGCCTCCAGCAGTTCCCCTATTGATCCTCCCGATCAATCGGCGTCCCCGACCTAGAGGCTCATCTCCCCTACGCATCAGGGTGGTCGAGGCGTCCCTGATCCGTCGCCCCGAGCAACCGCTCGCACGAGGAAGAGTTCTCCCGCCACCACGCCGCCCGCACAGGTTCGTCTCCCTCCTTTTTTTCTTAGATTTTCCTTGAAATCGAGCTCCGGAGTCCACATCGCGGACGGCAGGGGCAGGGGCGGGGATGGCCGCGCTGGCAGCCATGGTGGGTCGGAGCCGTGCTGGCCATGGACCGGCTAGGGATAGGACGGGGCGGCGCGCGCGGGCAGGGAGAGGAAGGGGCGGCGCGCGTGGGCAGGGGAGAAGAAGGGACGGCCGCGCCGGCAGCCATGGTGGGTCGGAGCCGTGCTGGCCATGGACCGGCTGGGATAGGAAGGGGCGGCGCGCCCTGGCAGGGGAGAGGAAGGGGCGGCGCGCACGGCAAGGGCAGGGGTGGGGATCAGCCGGGGCAAGGTAGACTCGCAGCTGGGGAGAGAGAGAGCTGGGGGGAGAGAGAGCTGGGGAGTATATAAATTTGATGTCAAATTGTTGTTCAATTTCTGTTAAATTGCTGCCAAATTGTGCAAGGAGTAGATGAAATTGATGTCAAATTGTTTGTTCAATTCCTGTCAAATTGTTCCCTTGCATTGAATAAATTGTGCCCTCTCAAAGTGTTGTTTAAATTCATGTCAAATTGTGCAAGGAGGAGATGAAATTGATGTCAAATTTCTTTCAGTTCGGTGTTAAATTCTACCCTGTTTGTATATTATTGCAGGTTGATTTTATGGCGGATCAATGTAATGTTGATCTGAGTTCGAGCTCGAAGAAAGGAAAATATTGCAGGATGCATGAGGACGAGGTGTTGACGGACGCATACCTCGATACTACGCAGAAAAAACAGAAAAAGATCTCTAGTTCTACCCCTGATTCGTCTACTCCTAGTGCCAACGCAAGCAGGTTCGAGGATGAAGATGCAGATCCGAACATAGAAATCGTTAATTCAGAGACAAGACCAATTGGTAGGAAGGAGGCGAAAGCGCTATGAGTTAAATTGATGCACATATGGCCAACGGTACTACGTAAGCGTAAATGATTGAACAAGGTTCATCATATTTTCTCGGATTTGCCATTGGGGTTCAACTAGGTCTGCTTGAATCTTGAGACTGAACTTGTTTGTCGTGCTGAACATGAGACCATGTATCGTATGAATTATTTCATGTCTGATACTACTTTTATTTTGTCACATTTATGAACTATTTCCTGCGTTATATGAACTAGTTCCTGTGTCGTATGATCTATTTCGTATCAAATAACTGTTTATTAGTTGGTTACAAATATTGTTAAAAAATTGTTGAATGTGATATAGGGGAACTGCTGGAGAAGACGAAAATATAGGGGAGGATTCATTTTAGGGAAGTCCCCTACATTGACATATAGGGAGAATATATAATGGAACTGCTGGACTTGCTCTTATCACATCAGTATAGGCTGATCAACATCAACTTGGGCCATGTCATGAACTCAAATAAGACAGAGGACGCCCATATGCTGCAACAATGTTCAGCGACTACAAAGATAAGATTACCTTACCTAGTTGTGATGAGATGGACCGGACCACCGTCTCAAACTAGGGCGCTAGGCACATCTGTCGACAGCAACTTCTTTTTTCCCCTCTTTTTTGCGGGAGACAGCAGCTTCGATTCCTTGCTCTATATTCCAGGAAAAAGGCTTATGCATATGCATGATGAGCACCCTGACTACTACTCTCTCCGTTCGGATTTAATTGACACACATTTTGTTACACATGTATGTATCTAGATATCAAACAAGTATAGATACATCCATATTTGAACAAAACCAAGTCAATTAATTTGGAACGAAGGAAGTATATAGTACTACTCTACTTATTTATTGATGATTAACATAACAAGTTAGTTAGCGAAATGCCACTAGCTTACCAAACAGGCCATTGATAAGTTCACAATATTGCATCAGAAAAGTAATTAGAGCTATCAGCTTGAGCCGCTACCTAGCTCCAGGACAAGGAGCAGCAGGTACGTACTACTCCTACTATACTGTCACCGGTAGCACTCTAGCTAGCTTGGCAGAACCCTTTTTTAAGCAAGAACATCTTCTTCTTCCTCTTTTCCTTCGAAGATTCGCTTACGGCCAGGCACTGCGGTACGACTGTGATCAATTTGCGTGGACTAATGGAGCAGGAAGGGCCGTCGTTGTCGCCGGCGGCAACAGCATCCATGCAGATACTGTGTCTTGCAAGCCAACACACGAACGTACTTCCCAATATAACTTCCATACAATATGCATGCATGCTAACAACTCTTCCCTCTTTCCTAGCTAACGTCCGTGCTTAATTAGGTTCGAGCCGTGACGGGGAAGCAACCTCAGGCTTTTTGGATAAGAGAAAAATCGTGTTAGACCTTACTTCTAGGGCCTTGCGTGATATGACACTGACATTTCAAATGGTTGTTGCAGCAAATTCAATGGTTAATTGGAAAGTTAAGGAGTCGGACCGCATGAATATCACTTAACTTTTTTTTTTAAGATTAAAGGGGTCTCCTCCGTTTTCATTGAAATCACCACGTTGCCAAAAGATATCACGTAACTTTGCATCAAGTTTGCAAGAAATCAGCAACTTTTAGCCCCAATGCTTCAAATGGATCAAACTTAAGGCAACATGGTGATTTCAATGAAAACGGGGGGAGACCAAGATATCCTGCTTTAAGGTTGATCTATGATTAACACTAGCTAACTATTGTTGGAGTCCAAGTGATCCATCTGACTGCAGCCATGGGGTACCTGCCAGTCAAGATTAACTACAAATCAGGTCGTTATATTATTGGTGAGAGACATCCATAAGTTGTCACACGAAAACAACCAAGATATATTAGTACGAGATTGTTTTAACATCCCTGTCATGGAAAGCTCCATATCTCCAACTCCAACGGCCCAGTCAGGGTGATGCCTTTTTATCCAAGAACTAGGCTTCCACGGCTACGCAAGCCATTCATGTCCTGCAGTCGAAGGTCATCAAGTGACATGGACACTGTCGACGTCGTTATCGAATGTTAACTACTCGCCAAAGAAAAATTTATTCCAGTTCACTTCGCTAACTATAGATCTCAGCGAGCGATGCCGTAGTCGTGTTTCTTCAAGCCCCTGAACCAACCACATATTCTTGTGTTTCATGCACACAAGCAACAACCAGGAGTTGGAGATATTGCGAGGATAAAATCGTTTCCAAAGTGCACCTTAACCTAAACAATTCTGAAGAATGAAAAGAATAAGGCCCCGTTTGGGAGCCCCTGAACCAACCACATATTCTTGTGTTTGCGAGGATAAGATCGTTTTCAAAGTGCACCTTAACCTAAACAATTCTGAAGAATGAAAAGAATAAGGCCCCGTTTGGGAGCTCTGTATTTTTTAAGTGTTCCAAGAATACTTTGGTTTCTAGAAATATTGAAGTATCAAATACTTTGAGTTGTTTGGATTTAGTTAAAACTGTAGTTTTATATACTTCAATATATTGGAAACTACACTATTTTTGAAGTATATGAAAAAGAGGGCTGGACCTCTTTTTCCAATACCGAAGTATTGGTTCGCTAGGCATTGGAATACTGTGGTTTTCCAATACTTTGATTTCAAAAATACTTCACCGCCAAACTAAAATATTCCATTATTGCTGTCGATCACTAGGTTAGCATAGTCAAATTAGCAATGAGCACTGGAGTACCGACAGACAGACAGATATGTGGATTCAGAACTATAGTTACTAGTGGAACTGTGGAGGAGTATCGCGTAACCAAGATCATGTTCAGATCTATACGTGTGCGAGAAGGAGGAACCCTAGATCGCTTTGATCGCCGCCTTTGTACCCTCTACGTGTGCGGTACTGGTTCGGTGCCGGGAACACTTGGGCTCACACCTTGTTCACATGGTGATTTCCTAAACACTGTTTACCATGATGCACATTTATGTTGAAACATTGCTTATTTTGAAATAGAG
Source organism: Poa pratensis (assembly GCA_947311845.1). Taxonomy (NCBI): domain Eukaryota; kingdom Viridiplantae; phylum Streptophyta; class Magnoliopsida; order Poales; family Poaceae; genus Poa; species Poa pratensis. The sequence continues at coordinate 31,413,906 of CAMZMU010000082.1, read as the reverse complement.
AGTACCGCAGTTAATTTGTCAGTCCTGGTGTTAGCATGTTAATATGTTATCCAACTATATGCTGCTTTAAGGTTGATCTACGATTAACGCTAGCTAACTAATTGTTGGAGTCCCAATGGTCCATCTTTTTTTTTTGTACAAGCAATGGTCCATCTGACCGCAGCCATAGGGCACTGCCTGCCAGTCTAGATTAACTACAAGCCAGGTCGTTATATTATTGGTAAGGACATCCATAAGATGTCACATGAAAATAATCAAGATATATTAGTACGAGATTGTTTTAAATTCCCTGTCATGGAAAGCTCCATCTCTCCAACGACCCTGTCACAACTCACACGGTGGTGACTTCTTATCCAAGAACTAGGCTTGCACGGCTACGCAAGCCATGCCATTCATGTCCTGCAGTCGAAGGTCATCAAGTGGCTTGGACACTCCCGACATCGTGTTCGAACGTTAACTACTCGCCAAAGAAGAATTTATTCCAGTTCACTTCGCTAACTATAGATCTCAGCGAGCGACGCCGTAGTCGTGTTTTTTCAAGCCCCTGAACCAACCACATATTCTTGTGTTTCATGCACACAAGCAACAACCGAGCGTTGGAGATATTGCGAGGATAAAATCGTTTCCAAAGCGCACCTTAACCTAACCAATTCTGAAGAATGAAAAGAATGAGGCCCCGTTTGGGACTGTATTTTTTCAAGTATTCCAAGAATACATTGGTTTCCAGAAATATTGAAGTATGAAATACTTTGAGGTGTTTGGGTTTAGTTAAAACTGTAGTTTTATATACTTCAATATATAGGAAACTACACTATTTTTGAAGTATATGAAAAAGAGGGCTAGACCTCTTTTTCCAATACCGAAGTATTGGTTCGCTAGGCATTGGAATACTGTGGTTTTCCAGTACTTTGATTTTAAAAATACTTCACTGCCAAACTAAAATATTCCATTATTGCTGTCGATCACTAGGTTAGCATAGTCAAATTAGCAATGAGCAATTTATTGTGACGGATTACCGGACTGGAGTACCGACAGACAGAGACTAACAGATATGTGGATTGAGAACTATAGTTACTAGTGGAACTGTGGAGGAGTATCGCGGAACCAAGATCATGTTCAGATCTATACGATCAACAGAAGCAGCACACTATCTGTCTATCTCATATAAAAACACCATCATTTGGTCCCTCATAATTCAATAGCAGCGTGCACAAGCTGGTAGCTAGCTTGGCTCTCCTATAATGCAGAAGTAGCTTCATCTTTAATTGGCACCTCGAGTTCTTCCTCATGGATCCGGTCCGTCAAACTCTCGAATCGGACGGCTCGACAAGCCATAAAAGGCACCGACGGCGTCAGGATTAAGGAGGCGCTCAATTTCTGGCCGTTATTGCTCCAGCGAATCTGGCCTGGGGTCTCAGCCGGAGGCACTGCACGTTTGAGCGTTTATGCCTGGATGCTCTGTAGGTAGCTGGAAACTCGGGGATCATGCTCGCGCCCTCCCACTTGAGCTTTCCAACGACGGCTGCTTGGTGTCATGTAATGGATAGTTTGAAGGAGAATCAGTGCGAGATCGAGCCACCCAGAGCAGCGACCGACAGTTCTGGTGCAGTACATAGGTAGGTCGGTAGGATCATTTGGAATTTAATCTGCAGTTTACAAGCGTACAAGTGGCGTAAGTTTTTGCTGCATACAGGTACAGCCGTACAGGTGCAGCCGGAAATAAACGCGATGATGTATGGGCCGCGCAACGGGCTGGACTTGGGCTGTGGCGACTGGCGCCAATCAGGAGCTAGACGGGGCCGGCTTGTCCGTCATCAGGTTAGGCTGACTCGATCCATATGTCTGCTTGAGCATGTCTGCACTACTGCCTGCACGCAAGTTACGCACGTAGCTTAACCTATGTTTCATAAAATCATAATATTAGATGTTTTAGACATTTCAATACAGACAATATATGGAGCAAATGGATGAATCTACATAGTAAAATACGTCTATATTTATTCGATTTCAAAACGCTAAAGCATTTTATACTAATATGCAACGGAGGGAATAGATCTCTGCTACCTTTTTTTTTGAACAGGGGATCGGCCCCGAAGGACCGAGTTGCTTCATTAAAAGTCAACACTGGTACATTTTACAGATAAGGCAGAAAGAAAATTAGAAATTACACTCACGCCCTTACAACTTGTACAAAAGACCCTGAGAAAAACTTGGGGAACGCAATTGGGTCCTGCTCCTTCTCCAGTGCGACGATTCCAGGGCTTGATGCAGCCAACCTCGACGTCGCCGGGGAATACGCCACTTGGGACGGGGAGGCGCAGCTTGCTGCACCTTCGCCGAGAGGCCTCCGCAGTGGCATAACAGCCTGGAGGTTGAAGATGTCCTTTGGACGCCGGCCGGAAGCCGCCGTTGTCGACGTCGAAGGTGGGAGCGGTCGCCTTTCGACCATGTTGAACAGCGACGTCGAGCACGCCGCCGTGAGGAAGCTCCCCGGAGAAGCACTACTGCTCCCCTGGTGCGAATCCATCAGCAAGATAGCACATCTTCGGGATACTCCCCTTCCCTCGTCACCGAGACGAATTGAAGGAAAGGAACCCAAATCCGCACCACCGCTGCTGAGGTCGCGAAAAACGAACCTTATTGAAGAGGTTGCCGAGAGGACGATGCAGACCAACGCCTCCATCCTTTGGAGCATACCAGACTGCTTCATCTCCTCCGCCGTGCGCCAGGAGCGGCTCGGGAACTCCAGCGCCAAGGACCCCGCAACACCACCTCCGTACCTGCAGACGAAGTAACAACACCACTCCCTCGCCTCGCCTCCATGGCCGGCCAGAGGGAGATCCGCATCACCACACCTGAAGACAAGAAAGTGGCCAGATCTGCCATTATTCGAGACGCTCTCCGCCGTCACCATCACGCCATCAAGCTTCCACCTCAAAATCTCGCCTGAGAGCGACTAACACGGCCAGCTAGCGCTTGGCAGGAGCGCTAGCAGAGGAGAACGGATCGGCATCTCGCCATTCGCCACATGGGACCAAACACGAAACCCTAACCCTAGACCTACTACTATGGCGAGGAACCTGAAGCCTACTCTGTACAGAGAGCCCGGCCGCCATCTCTAGCTCCGCTCCGGCCGGCAACACGAGCCCGCGACGCAAATTCTTTCGCGATATGTGGGGGGTCAAAATTTTCCCCAAATTTCTGGGTGGGCCATGGCCCCCCCCCGGCCCACCCCTGGATACGCCAGTGCGTACACATCCGAAAGATCGATCATCTTCCGATTTGGCCTTTGGATTTGAAAAAGGGTGCTTGGCTTTTGAGTGCATGCATTGCTTTAGATGGAGCACATCGCAACGTAATTAAACAGCCCGGCCGTCTATAGTCAACGACTAGGATTTGGATCTTTAGTTAGTTTGGTGTGGGGTAAAACTCTGTCGGCCCTGCTAGGGTTACTAACAGTGGCTGGGTGGCATCAATTTTAGTTAAGATGTGTACCTGGAGCTAGGACTAGATCAATGCAGCATTTCGGTCTATATGCTACTGTGGTCGACATTAAGTTACCCAATATACATTTTTTCTAAACTTTAATTAGTTATGTCGGTCGTCTTAATCTCAAGACTACTTAATTAACAACCAGTTAATATATGAGGAAGTACATACACCAACCAGTTAATTAAACAACAAATCGAGCTAGCGGAGATATATGAAGGCTAAGCACTCGTATTTTGTTACATGAACACTTTTGAACTGAAACACGTGCTCCATTTTCCGGCCTATAGCTCCAAGAATCTAGTCCGCTGGGTCTGGGCGTACAATTCACCCAAAGCTGGGCTACACAAGCTCAAATTTAGCCCTGCCATATGAAGATGTGGAGAAAGGCGGCCAAATGCTATATATCGCCCAACATCAGCGCTAGATGGCCGGGCTGCTGGACCGGCCCATTTTTTCTTTTTCTTTTTTTCTTTTCTGTTTCCGTTTCCGTTTTTCTTTTTTCCTTTTTCGTTTTATTTCTTTTTCGCTTTCTTTTTCGTTCTTTAAATTTTTATTTTTTTCTATTTATTTTCTCTCTTTTTCACTTTTTATGATTTTGAAAAATGTTTTTGAAAATTGTCCAAATTTAAAAAAAATCATATTCGAAAATTGTTCAAATTCAAGATTTTGTTCATAGACGAAAATTGTTCTAATTCAAAATTTGTTCATATTAGAAAATTGTTCAAATTCAAGATTTTGTTCACATTCGAAAATTGTTCCAATTTAAACTTTGTTCACATTCCAAAATTGTTCCAATTTAAAATTTATTCACATTCCAAAATTGTTCCAATTCAAGATTTTGTACATATTCAAAAAATGTTCCAATTCAAAATTTGTTTGTAATCAAAAATTGTTGCAATTCAGGATTTGTTCATATTCGAAAATTGTTCATTTTCTAAAATTCCTGAATTTTATAATTTATTCATATTCGAAAATTGTTCAAATTTAAAATTTGTTCATGTAATTTTTTTTCAAATTCAAATTTGTTCATGTTCGAATTTTTTTGAAATTTAAAATTTAGTCATATTCAAAAATTGTTAACATTCAAAATTTGTTTATAGTTGAAAATTGTTCAAATTCGAAAATTTAATATTCCGATTTGAAAATTTTCTCGGAATTCATGAAAAAAAACTTTAAATTATTACGCTGTTAAAAAATATACCTGCTATTTTCTGAGATTAAAATGAATTTTTACAGAAAAATAAATAGTAGAAAAGTCCATTAACCAATTGCTTCAGGCGGCAATGGCAGTTCACGGAAAGGCGGGAGTGGAAGATCTGAAAACAGCGGTCGGAAGCTACACGTACGAGTTGTACTGTTTATGTTGTTTTCCCACGACACATTTAGCGGATCAGAGGGAGTAGTCTATTGTTAAAAATTGGGCCCATTTATGGGCAACCCAATAACGATTTTCTGAAATCTCAAATAACACATATGCATGATGAGAGATGAGAGGTGTTAAAGTTTAATCCCACATAGAAAGTTGAAAAAGAGTTGCACCACCTACTACTTGGTAAGAAAGTGAGAATGTGAGGCTCTCTCGCGCACTCCTCCTCCTCCTCCGCTGATCTCCACGAGTCGCGAGTCACGTCAAATTTTGTCTATATTTTTGTTGTTCGGAAAAATCGAGTCGTTAGCGTACGCGTACAACGTAGCCAGTTCGGATCGCTCCCGGATCGTGGGCTGGTGTAACCGAGTCGGACGTACGACGTGGTCAGCCCACGTTGTACCCAGGTACGGAGCCAGGGGGTGCGAGCTGGGGCCATGGCTCCCCCCATGCTGAATTTTTTTCGAAAATGCCCCCTGTTAATTTGTAGATTTGACCCAAAATTTAGCCAAATTCACCAATATGGCCCCCCAAACTATTTTGCATGCAATTGGCCCCCTGGTGTTTTAATCCTGGCTCCGTCCCTGGTTGTACCCGTTAGGATTTTCTCGAGCCGCACTATATAAAGACATGCACTGCGTGCGCCGTCACACACCGAACCTATCCAGATTTGCCAAACTCTCGTGCCTTGCGCCGCCACCGTAGTATACTCCCTCTCGAGCGCCGGCCTGCACCGACGATCGGGAGAACAGGTCTCCGGAACCAGTCGCTCATGTAATCCTGTACGGGAAAGGGAGAATTAGGTTTCTGAGAAGCGCCTCGCGCAGTTGCTCGCCGCCTGCATCACGGGTCGTCTTCCGAACAAGTCAGGCGGTGCTAGGTGTTTTCGCCGCCTTCATCACGTCTCTTCCGCCTCAAACGCCGTTTACTACGACCCGTCTTGACCAACGTCGTCGTCAACAACATCACCACTGCCTTGGGCGCGGTGACCTTATCTTCCTCGACGACTATTTCCTCTACAAACGTGTTCGGCTGCTCATGTTGATTAGTACGTCTAGTATGTTTGAGTTTCACATGGTAGTAGCTTTTGCTGTCATGTTTAATATTCTGAAATTAATCATGAAATTATCGCCTAATCATCCAACATCTATCTAGGTAGGTGTTTTTTGCGTGAGTTTCAGGTGACCGATGTTGTTTCAGACGGATTAGCTCTCGTATATAAACCTTCTGCCTTGTACAAAAAGTAAGGTAGGCAATTCTCTGAAAAATATTAGCGCACAGATCCGATCCAGTCCACCACGGCTGCCCTGCCACCATTTGCAGCCTCGCCCGCAACCATCCCATCCCACGTCCATAAGGCGTCGGCTGGTTTCCGTATCGTGTAAACCTGGGAGGACATGCACGCACCACTTGGCCTCGCGTCGCGTGACGACGTCGGGTGGTGCGGTGCATGCACAGATTGCTGCTCCCGGAATGTGCGCTGCCCAAGTTGCCGACGCAGGGTGTCTGCCTGCGGATGGGCGCACCAGCCATGCATGCCAAGTCTCGCCGCTACGGGAGGACCTAGGTAGCTAGGGACACACAGGTCTCGGGATACATACATACGCTCTCATCGGATGATTGTGATGGTCCCACTTGGTCGTATTTGCCTTCTAGACGCTCGATTTTAACAAAATTCTCTTGTCGTTATACCTCTCTCTCTGGTATGAAGAAAATATACTACAAGATTGTTTATAGATCTTGTTTATTTTACAGAGAGTTTTATGGCCTGTTTTGTATGCGATTTTGAAGAAAAGAAAATGCTTCATCGATTATAACCTTTGTGGAAAAAGTCCTTAACTCTCCGACCATTGTGGACAAACCATAGTTACTATATTTTGAGAGCATCTCCAACAGCGGCGCTATGCTTCGTCGCGCTAATTTTTTTTGCAGCGCAAAATAGCGTTTTAGGGCGTTGGGCGCCTGTTTTGTTTTAGCGGAGACGCTATAATTTAGCGCGCCGCTGTCGCGCTTCAGCAGGCGCGGTAGAATGCAGCACGCGCGAGCAGCCGGCGCTAGGTAAATATGCAACCAATATGAAACAAATGATGATTTCAAAAAAATAAAATACAAAATCACGACTTGAGCAACATAGCATAGTTGAAATTCATTAGCATAGTTCAAATTCATCAAACCACAAACAATTTCATGACACATAAAGTTCACACAAACAAATGAAACATCAACAATCATGCCCATCTTCTTCCTCTTCATTTTCTTCTTCTTCCTCTTCCTTCTCTTCATCTTCATCTTCCGCATCATCTTCAAGCGCCCCATCAGCATTCTCAACTCGGACGGTGTTCCCACTATCTCCAAATGCACCATCCGAAGGCACGAGAGGCACACCGGAAGCATTGCCACCATCCATAGATGCTCCAATGTCACCCGGAGGTGCACTCATCCCTTCCATGCCTCCATATGCTCCCATGCCAACCGGAGGTGCACACATCCCTCCCATGGCGCCCATGCTTCCATATGCTCCCATGCCAAAACCCATGCCTCCCATGAGAGAGCCAAAACTCATGCCACCCATGGCTCCCATCCCTCCCATGCTTGTTCCCATCCCTCCGATGCCTCCCATGTTTGTTCCCATGCTTGTTCCCATCCCTCCATT
>CAMZMU010000082.1:31268572-31405407 GCA_947311845.1 Poa pratensis | reverse complement strand
TTTCCGCGTCCACTTGAAACTTCCGGCTGGAATCTCCGGTGACCTTCAGCGGCTGCAGCATCAAGTTCTTAGCAGATTTCATCGACAAAACTTCTGGACCGGATATTCCGGTGCCACCAACCAGAATTTCCGGTGATCTCCAGCACCTGGGGATTCTGGTCCTTAGCCAAAATCTTCGACAATTCTTTTGGACCAGATATTCCGGTGTCACTAATCGGAATTTCCGGTGATCTCCAGCACCTTGGGATTCTGGTCCTTAGCCAAATTCTTCAACAATTCTTCTGGACCGGTATTCCGGTGTCCTGTACTGGAATTTCCGGTGAACTCCAGCAACCTGCAAGTTCATTTTTTCCTTTTTTTGGTGTTGATGCACAAGTAATATATACCACTAAGACCTGCATCACTTAACACCTGATACCCAATGATGCTACTATGACAGGCGCGTAGTTGACGAGGAATCTTGATGCGGTGTTGCTTCTTCGCTCCCCGGCAACGGCGCCAGAAAACGTCTTGATTGCCCTTCACGTAGTTACCCCACAACGGCGCCAGAAAACAGTTGCTAGCCCCTTCGCGTGGTACCTGCGTGAAAAGTAAATGGGTTAGGTTGAGTGAGACTCCAAGTTGCAGAGTGTATGTAGTAGTGGAAGACAGTTTTCCCCACGAGGGGTGACTCGAGGGTTTAATATCGAACTCTCAGAAGAACCAGTATTTCAGGTGTTATATCCTTATCCTTCTCTTGAGAATCTGCAACAAAATAAATTGTTTTGTGCCCTCAACCTCACCAAGTGGTTGTCAAGCAAGACAAGGTGTGAGAATGATAATAAAATAATATGCAGTGCAAACAGTAGTAAATATGCAATGATGGTAAAATAAATATGCAAGGATGATGGTAGTAATGATAAATGATATTTTTGGGTTTTATGATGAATGCAAGATGTAAAAGTGTTTTTGTTATTTTCGGATTTAATAATGGCAGCAAACAAAAGTGATGATAAAAGTGTTGGAAAGGAGTTTTCTTATGATTAAAAATGGACCGGGGTTCATGGTTTCACAAATTCACTCTCTCTTGATAACGTGGTAGACAATGGAACACTAAAATTAACATGTAAGATGGCAAGACATGGTTGACAAGTTATTAATAATATGGGCATCACGTCCTAACATAGAGATCTCAAGTATAAGTTGTTTCTCTCTCTTATGCTCCACCAAGATGCGAACTAAATCATAACACCTTAGTAATTAATATAAATCAGAGCATAGCAATAAGTTCAATGACATGAAGTTAAAATAAGAACATGCTAGATCTAGTCATGGAGATAGTGGCCAAGGTCACATCCACTCTCCGGTAGCATGGTATTTTGTTTATCCCTAGTGAGGCAACAAAGTAAGGTAGAAAACCCAAGTGGATCGCAGAACTTTCTCTCACGTTCACTGCACTAGCCACCCCCCGTTACTCCAACTAATGCACACGTTCCCCCTCACATGCTCTCATAAACATGCTTGATCATGACAAGTAAATAAGAACGGGGTACATAATATGCATCTACTTTCATAACTGAAACAAAACCATTGCAATCTCAACATGTATTAACTCATAATAAAGATCCACCACAAAGGAATTACATAGATGACCGTAATCATGTTCAGCAGCTCATACGGTACTAATTAATGAAGCTCATAGAGGAGAGATACATAAGTTACTTCCACAAACCCATAGTCCAGGGTGGACTACTCCCTCTTCACCATGGTGTCGGTGGAGATGTTGTTGGAGGGGAAGGAGACCACACCGGCAGCGCCCCGCCGGAGTTTTCCCCCTCCAATCTTCAGCTCCAGATCTCTGTTTCGTGGTTTCTCTGTTTTGGCGGCGCTCCCTTTCGCGAAAGCCCTGGGGGGGTCTATATATAGTCGTTTTTAGGTCAAGACGAAGCTTCGGGAAGAAAGATCGACGGCAGCGGAGGCCCGAGGACCAGGATGGGGGACCCCACGCGGTCAGGGAATCTTGCCGCGTGGGCCCACCCCTTTGGCCTTCTGGTCTCCGTTTCTTCGATTCCTTTGCGCCTACGTTTCGTTCCTTCCAAAAAAAGTGATCCCCGTAAAGTTTCAGGTCATTTGGACGTCGTTTGGGTCCGTGAAACATCAAAATATAGAAAAAGAGGTTTTTTGACAGCGCAGGGTTAATTCCAGAAAAATGGGGGAGTTGTTAATTATCCCCAAAACTTAATATAAATCATGAATATAACCCTTATATGATGCAAATAACATGGAATAACATGTAATAAAATGTAAAGTTCATGTATGCATTTTACATGCATCAACACCTAGTCAAATGTTCACTAGTGTTGTTAACTAACACACAAAACACAAGGGACTAAAATATGCTCTTTCAATCTCCCCCTTTTTGGTGTTAGATGACAACACTAGGATTTGCAATAAAATTCACAACACTATCATGTTCACAACAAAATTGGAAAGATCTCCCCCTCCATGTGTGCATATCATTATTTTGCCTTGGAATGCAAATACACACATAAGGAGGGGAACCGTCCAACAATATATATCCAACATGATATAAGCAATGACATAATTGCACAATATGAGACATATCCAAATAGATTGAGATTTTGAGATTATACCTTGTGCCGAGAGATGAAGCATATATAGATGTAGCATATATAACCATGAACAATACAATACAATCTCAACCATAGCAAATAGCAAAAAGGAAGTTCAAACAAGAACAACAAGCAAATAGACACAAGCTCTCAAAGAATGGTAAAAGCATATGCTTGTGCCCAAAACCCATGCAAATCCCGCAACCTAGATAGAACTAATTCTCCCCCTTTGGCATCGAACACCAACAAGGGAAGAAACAGCAATGCTACGTCCCAAAGAGAATCACTCGTCGGCTCCTCGTCGGACTCCTCGGTTGCATCCCTATCTTTCTCGGCCTCGGACTCTTCACCATTATCCTCATACTCAGCCTCGGAACCTTCAGACTCATCATCACTTGCACTTTCGTTGGGGTAGAGGGACGCTTGCGAGAGAAAGACTTGAGAGAAGCCCCACTCGAACCACCTATGAAAAAGAAGAATAGATAGGAAGCACAAGATAAGTACACACAAGTCTCCGGACAGGGAATGATGCAAGATACATTAGGAGAGTACAACAAGTCGATACTGCTTAGTCCTAGGCAAATCAGTAAAGGTCTGAACAAAAACTGTCAAAACCGGAAATTTCGGTCTGAACAGAACCGGAATATCCGGTCTGAATTTTTCAGAACAGTGCTGATTTGAATCCCTGTCTAAAAGTAGATCGACTAAAATTTCTACTGTCCTAGTGTTTCTAGCATGCAGGGAATGACCATAGGAACCTCTACTACCAAGCAATACGAAAATAAATCTCTATTTGAGGAAATCGAGATGAGAACACCAAGATTTGAAAACTAGAGACATACCCTCATCCATTGAGGAAAAACCTTGGAGGAGGGGGTTCCTGGGGAGGAGGAGCACCAGATCCGACCGAAAACCGGAAGCTCCGGTGGTGGGAGTCGCCGGAGAGGCGGCGGAGATAGCAGGCGGCGGTGGTGGAGAGAGAGGAGGTCGGGGGTGGAAGAAGAACTCACCTGAGCCCTTCACCCCGACCTGCCTAGTATAGGGGACAAACCGCCCAGGCGGATATTCCGGTCCTGACTTGGACCGATATTCCGGCCATCGGAAATTCCGGTGCTGAGCACGGAATTTCTGGCCTGCTGAACCCAAACTTCCACAGTTTCAAAACAGGACTTCTGTGCAAAGATTGGAAGTGTCTTTTGGTAAGAAAGGCATGGATTTAGATTACCAAACTGTGATTGGTACTTCACACTCGTTCTTGCAAGAATCAAACATAAAGGCCAAAATCGAGTGTGTTTTCCATAAAAACGAGATCGAACAAAAAGAAACGGAAAGATTTTCAATGAAGATCCAAATAAGAACCAACCCTTCAAAAAGAAGAGGTCGGTGGCCTAAGCCACCATGTTTGAGTTCATGGCGTGACACCGCGAAGATATATCTTGGGTTCACAACCAACACTCGTCATTTAAGCTCACAATTCATCGAACGAATATAGAGAGGCAAATGAGTTCTTAATATTGGCATAATGGGGGGAGGGATGGTCCAATGTATTAGGGTCGTACTCCCCCTATATCCATGCCTACACCTAAACCAAATACATAGTCAAAATATAGGTGTGTATGCAAGATAGTCAAGTCAAGCTCCTTGAATCCACGATATTTAGCTCATGCCTCAAATAAGTGAATCTTGCTTCATCAAGTGGCTTCGTGAAAATTCCGGCAAGTTGGTCTTTGGTTGGAATGTAGCCAAGCTCAATATAACCACGGGCAATATGATCCCGAATAAAATGATGACGGATCTCAATATGCTTCGTTCTTGAGTGTTGCACGGGGTTGTGGCCAATCTTGATTGCACTTTCACTGTCACACAAAAGAGGCATTTTGTCACAATTGACACCGTATTCGTTTAAAGTTTGCCTCATCCATAACAATTGAGTGCATGCACTAGTGGCCGCCACATACTCGGCTTCGGCGGTTGAGAGAGATATGCAATTTTGCTTCTTAAAAGATCAACTCACCAAGGATCTACCAAGGAATTGGCATGTTCCGGAAGTTGATTTTCTATCATCCTTACAACCCGCCCAATCCGAGTCCGTGTACCTAGCAAGAGAGAAATTAGTGCCCTTTGGGTACCACAAACCAAACCTTGGGGTATAAACCAAATATCGAAGGATTCTATTGACCGCCTTCAATGGCTTTCTTTAGGAGCCGCTTGATACCTTGCACACACCCCTACACTCAACACAATATCGGGTCTAGATGCACAAAGATAAAGCAAAGAACCAATCATAGAGCGATAAAGTTTTTTATCAACATCGATACCGTCGGGGTTAAGTTCAAGATGACATTTGGTGTCCATAGGAAGCCGCTTCTCCTTAGCATTTTGCATATTGAACCTCTTAAGCATGCCTTGGGTATATTTGGCTTGAGATATGAAAGTCCCTTCATTTAATTGCTTGATCTCAAAACCAAGAAAGAACTTCAATTCGCCCATCATAGACATCTTGAACCTATCGTTCATAAGCTTTGAAAATTCATCATTAAAAGCTTTGTTAGATGAGCCAAATATAATATCATCAACATAAAGTTGGCATATGAAAAGGTCCCCTTTAACCCTCTTGGTAAAGAGGGTGGGCTCGATTTGCCCCACTTCAATCCACGGTCTATCAATAGCACTCTTAGGTGCTCATACCAAGCACGAGGTGCTTGTTTGAGACCATAGAGCGCCTTATCAAGCTTGTAGAAATGATTAGGGAATTTGGGATCCTCGAAACCCGGTGGTTGCTTAACATATACCAACTCCTTTAAAGGACCATTAAGAAAGGCACTTTTCACATCCATTTGTTGCAACTTGAAATTATGATGTGACGCATATGCAAGAAGGATACAGATGGACTCAAGGCGAGCCACGGGTGCAAAAGTCTCTCCAAAATCAATGCTTCAACTTGAGAGTACCCTTGAGCAACCAATCTTGCCTTGTTCCTTACAACCATTCCATGTTCATCTTGCTTGTTCTTGAATATCCACTTAGTGCCTATAACATTGCGGCAATCTTTTGGCTTATCAACTAGATTCCACACTTTATTGCGCTTGAAGTTATTGAGTTCATCATGTATAGCTTCTAACCAATCCGATCTTCAAGAGCTTCAAGCACTTTCTTTGGTTCCACCATGGATATGTGTGCTTGATGTTCACTAAAGTTTGCCAATTGTCTTCTTGTGGTAACACCTTTACTTAGGTCACCAATGATTTCTTCTAGCTTGTGACTTTTTATTCAAAGTCTCTTGCAATCCTTGCTTGACGACGGGCTTCGATATCTCTATTGCATCTTGGAGGTTGATACGTCTCAAACGTATCTATAATTTTTTATGTTCCATGCTGATATTATATCAATTGCTACATGTTTTGGTTATACTTTATATCATTTTTATGCATTTTCTGGGACTAACCTATTAACAAGATGCCACAGTGCCAGTTCCCTGTTTTCTGCTGTTTTTGGTTTCAGAAAATCTATTAAGGAAATATTCTCGGAATTGGACGAAACAAAAGACATCGTCAATAATATCACGAGGAGATCACGGAGTCCAAAGGGGAGTCGGAGCAGACCCACCAGGGGGCCACGCCACACTAGGGCGCGGCCCAGGGTGGGCCCGCGCCCCCCTATGGCGTGGTGGCCCCCCTCGGCCACCGACGCCGCCTCTTCGCCTATATATTCTCCGCGACGCGAAAACCCTATTACGGTCGATCATATTCCACGAAAAGTTCCGTCGCGGCCGTCATCGTCAATCTCAGATCGGAGGAGTTCTGAAGCTCTTCCCGGCACCCTGCCGGAGGGGAGATCATCACCGGAGGGCTCTACATCACCATGCCTGCCTCCGGAGTGATGCGTGAGTAGTCCACCCCTGGACTACGGGTCCATAGCAGTAGCTAGATGGTTGTCTCTCTACCTTGTGCCTCCATGTTTAGATCTTGTGAGCTGCCTAACATGATCAAGATCATCTTATTGTAATGCTAGATGTTGTGTTTGCTGGGATCCGATGAATATTGATACCATGTTTATTCAAGTTGTTTATCTATGTGCTCTTGATCTTGCATGCTCTCCGTTGCTAGTAGATGCTTGTGACTCCAAGAGGGGGTATTTATGCTCGATAGTGGGTTCAGTCTCTAGATATCTGGATCAGTGACAGAAAGGTCTAAGATGGTAGATGTGTTGTTGCTACTAGGGATAAAACATTGGTGCAGTGTCCAAGGGCACTTGTATTGATTACATTACACACTTTACTTCATGCAATAATCTGTTGTTAGCAACTTAATACTGAACAGGATGCGGATGCTGCCTTGAAGGTGGATTATTTAGGCATAGATGCGGTTGGAATAACGGTCTATGTACTTTGTTGTAATGCCCAACTAGATTTCATAGTAGACATCTTGGCATGTATTGCATTGTTATGCCCTCTCTATTTGTCAATTGCCCAGCTGTAATTTGTTTACCCAACATGCTAGTTATCTGTTCTGAGAGAGACACCACTAGTGAACTGTGGACCCTGGTCCAATTTCCTCATACTGTTTACACAACCTGCTGCAATCATCTGTTTCCTGTTACTTGCTGTTTTCCTGCTGTTTTCCACACCATACGTTTAACTCTTTGTTTCTGCAAGACCGGAGAGATTGACAACCTCTCTGTTTCGTGTTGGGCAAAGTTCTGGTTTGTGTCTGTGCAGATTCCACGTTGGTGCAAGCTCCCTAGCGCCAGGGGGAGTCAACATCAACAACCTTCCGATAGATCGTCAAGTCCTACTGGATTGATAACCTTGGGTAGATTTCTCAAGGGAAAACTTCTGCTGTCTACATCATAACCTTCCTCTTGGGGTTCACCAACACGTAGCCATCAAGCTGTTTTCTGGCGCCGTTGCCGGGGAAGTACTCATCATCACCATCATCATCATCCTCAAATACTCTCCCGTCAACCAGGCACCAGCTGTTTTCTGGCGCCGTTGCCGGGGACTTGGAGGCTATTGGAAAGGGGAGTCTCTCAGTTCCAATCTCTTTACTTTGTTTTTGTCTTGTTTTAGTTTTGTTTTGCTTGCTGTTAAAAATCAAAAACCCAAAAAAATTAAATTCCTGCATCTAGTTTTTAATTTCGAGTTGCCCTGTTGCTTGTTTTAGTCTTGCTAAAATGAGTAATCCTGATAATACTGAGTGGTCTGACTTTAACAAATTCGAGTTCACAGCTTTACCTATCTTGAAACCTGAATTTTCTATGATAAACATACAAGTAGGTAGTGGCTCTGTCATAGGGGAAAACAACATTGAGCAATTTCTGAACTTTGTGAGAAAGTCTGATGACTTTAAAAAGAAATCTATAGCTGAACTTGCTCCTAATTATGAAACTGCCATAGCTTCCCTTGTTCAAATGCTAGAAGCTAGGTTTGTTAATATGCATCCTATAATGCAACACATGTTTTTAGCACTTCATGATATGAAAAATGGTGAAAAGAAAGACTTTGTGTTAGAAACTTTGCATGAAGAATTGGGAGATGTTGCTAAGGAAGCTAGAATGATCTTTGCTAAATATAAAATGTTTGATTGCTACACTGATGTTATGAAAATTCTTAGAACAAGAAGGGAAAATAGAGCTAAATATTCTAATCAACCTTTTGCTAAGAATGGTCTGAAAATTCCAATCCCCTATAAAATGATGGCATTGCATGACACTTTAGAAAATAATTTTGGATGGATTGTGCCTGAAAATCTTTTTGATGAAGAGAGTGTACCTAAGAGAAAAGAAAAAGAGAACTCTGAAACTAGCATAAGTAGCATACAATGCATTGTTGATAAGACTTTTAAGCTTTCATTGTATGATCTGGATCTTGACAATACTTGATGCATCTCTTCATGCCTAGCTCAAAGGCATTAAAGAAAAGCACTTCTGGGAGATAACCCATGTTTTTATTTGCTGTTTTATTTTTGTTTTCTTGAGTCAAGGATGCTTGTTTACCTCTGTAGCAACTCCTTTGTATCTTTTATTTGCTGTTTTGTTGTGCCAAGGAGAGTTACTAATGCAAAGTTGGTTTTATTTTCGGGACTGCATTGGGACAGATTGCTGTTCGTCACCGTTTAATTCAGTAGAAAATCAGAAAAAATCGAAAAATGCTGAAACTTTTTGTGCATGTTCCTGATGATGTTACGCAACTTTCATTATTTCAAAAGTTTTCATCTGAGCATCGTAAGTGCCTCGAAAAAATTCGTCATTACAGACTGTTCTGGTTTGACAGATTCTGTCTTTTATTTTGCATTCTCTCTTTTACAAGTTTTTAAGTGGTTTCTTTTCGTGTAAAAGTGCCCACTTGAGCCTAGTAACAGTGGCTAATGTTTAAAATAGTTGGCTTGTGAGTTTTGTCTTTGCTAGAACTTTGAAGTATTATCTTTTAGTGCACTAACCTGCTAATGAGAAAAGCTGTTAAGTTTTGGTGTGAAGGAAGTTTTCAAGTGTTGATAGAGGAGAATGATATTACATGATCAAGAAGAGTGAAGAGCTTAAGCTTGGGGAGGCTTACCTCCCCAGCATATTTCAAGAAGACTCAAGCATCTAAGCTTGGGGATGCCCAAGGCATCCCCTTCTTCATCTACAAATTATCAGGTCATCTCTAATGGTGCTATATTTTTATTGCTTCATGCTAGTGTACTCTTCCTTGGAGCGTCAGTGTGTTTTTGTTTTCAGTTTGTTTTGTTTTGTTTGCTGTGCTATACTTGTTGGATCCTAGTATTCATGTTTGGGAGAGAGACACGCTCCACTTTTTCATTAGAATACTCTTGTGCTTCACTTATACTTGTTGAGTATTCCTGTCTAGTTGCTGTTATTGCTGTTAGCTCTCAGTTTTTCATGTATCTCTTGTTAGAGCTTTCAGTTTCTTTTGAAGAAAGTACTCTCTTGCTTCACTTATATCTGTTTGGAGAGTTGTCAAATAAGTTGATTGGTGTTTGGTTGGACCAGAAAAATGCTATGCATGTGGTAGTGGTATAAAATGCTTACATGAATCTTTTTAGATCGTTGTCTTGAGTAATTTGATGCTTGCCAATTGTTTTGAGCTGTCAAGTAATTAATGTTTAAGCTTGTGCATCATGTAAGTAATGGCTATTAATGAAGAACTACTATAAGGATTTTCTGCTATAATAATCTGTTGCATAATTGGAAGTCCATAGTAGTCTAGATAATTTTTGGATGAAGGCTATGTGTTAACAAGGAAGACAGTGGGAGTCTATGGTTCGTCAAACCTTGTGTTTTATGTACACTCTTGCTATTCCAGTTGATAATGATGTTTGCTTATAATAACCTTGCTAGCCTAAACTCTGTACTAAGAGGGAATGCTTCTTGTACATCCAAAACCTTGAGCCAAATCCATGCCACCTGTGTCCACCATACCTACCTATTATGTGGTGTTTTCACCATTCCAAGTAAATTTCTTCATGTGCTATCTACTAACTACTCAAAACTGTTACATTTCCTTTTTGTGTCACTACTTGAAAAGCTCATAAGGACGTAGATAGGTGGTCTTTATTTCCTGGTTGATCAAATTTTACACACCTGGACTAGTGGCATATACATCCGCTTATCCAATAATTTTGCAAAAAGAGCTGGCAACGGGGTGCCCAGTCCCAATTAATTACAACTTTAACCAAACAATTCTCTTCACATCTTTTTGCCCCTGATTCGTCAGTCAAGCAATGTTCACAAGTGTGTAAACAAAAGAGAAGAGGGATGATCTGCCCGCTGGTAGAAATAACGTCCTTCATGGGAGCCGCTCTTGTAAAGTTTGATCAACTAGTGAAGTAGAGTATTGCCTATTTGCTGATTTGTTGACACCTGTATACACCATTACCTTACAAAACAATATTTTATGCTCTCTATATGCCTTCGGGAACTACAGCTCTAGCACATGATGTTAATCCCTGCTTCCCTCTGCGAAGGGCCATTCTTTTACTTTTATGTTGAGTCAGTTTTCCCACTTCTTTCTGTCCTTAAGCAAACATCATTGTCAACTCCAGTATAACAGTTTTTACATAACTTTGTGTTTGGTTGATCATATTCTTTGCATTGACATTATCTATATGATATACATGTTGAAAGTTGAAGCAAAAGCTGAAGCTATTATCTTCCTTTGTGTTGATACAAACACTTTCATGTTGAGAATTATTGCTGCTGTGAACTAACTATTATGTTAGACTATTATATCTCTAAATGTTTTATAGTGTTATTCATGAAAGTTTGCACTTGTGTGATCACTTATGTTTACTCTTTATTTACTTGCTTGCAAACTATAGACCATTGGCTTGGATCACTTCATTCAGATCATGTGCATTACATTGTTATTTGATCAAAGATTGTGTTGGTAGCATGTCACTTCAAAAATTATCTGTTTTTATCGTTTACCTACTCGAGGACGAGCAGGAACTAAGCTTGGGGATGCTTGATACGTCTCAAACGTATCTATAATTTTTGATGTTCCATGCTGATATTATATCAATTGCTACATGTTTTGGTTACACTTTATATCATTTTTATGCATTTTCTGGGACTAACCTATTAACAAGATGCCACAGTGCCAGTTCCCTGTTTTCTGCTGTTTTTGGTTTCAGAAAATCTATTAAGGAAATATTCTCGGAATTGGACGAAACAAAAGACATCGTCAATAATATCACGAGGAGATCACGGAGTCCAAAGGGGAGTCGGAGCAGACCCACCAGGGGGCCACGCCACACTAGGGCGCGGCCCAGGGTGGGCCCGCGCCCCCCTATGGCGTGGTGGCCCCCCTCGGCCACCGACGCCGCCTCTTCGCCTATATATTCTCCGCGACGCGAAAACCCTATTACGGTCGATCATATTCCACGAAAAGTTCCGTCGCGGCCGTCATCGTCAATCTCAGATCGGAGGAGTTCTGAAGCTCTTCCCGGCACCCTGCCGGAGGGGAGATCATCACCGGAGGGCTCTACATCACCATGCCTGCCTCCGGAGTGATGCGTGAGTAGTCCACCCCTGGACTACGGGTCCATAGCAGTAGCTAGATGGTTGTCTCTCTACCTTGTGCCTCCATGTTTAGATCTTGTGAGCTGCCTAACATGATCAAGATCATCTTATTGTAATGCTAGATGTTGTGTTTGCTGGGATCCGATGAATATTGATACCATGTTTATTCAAGTTGTTTATCTATGTGCTCTTGATCTTGCATGCTCTCCGTTGCTAGTAGATGCTTTGGCCAAGTAGATGCTTGTGACTCCAAGAGGGGGTATTTATGCTCGATAGTGGGTTCAGTCTCTAGATATCTGGATCAGTGACAGAAAGGTCTAAGATGGTAGATGTGCTGTTGCTACTAGGGATAAAACATTGGTGCAGTGTCCAAGGGCACTTGTATTGATTACATTACACACTTTACTTCATGCAATAATCTGTTGTTAGCAACTTAATACTGAACAGGATGCGGATGCTGCCTTGAAGGTGGATTATTTAGGCATAGATGCTGTTGGAATAACGGTCTATGTACTTTGTTGTAATGCCCAACTAGATTTCATAGTAGACATCTTGGCATGTATTGCATTGTTATGCCCTCTCTATTTGTCAATTGCCCAGCTGTAATTTGTTTACCCAACATGCTAGTTATCTGTTCTGAGAGAGACACCACTAGTGAACTGTGGACCCTGGTCCAATTTCCTCATACTGTTTACACAACCTGCTGCAATCATCTGTTTCCTGTTACTTGCTGTTTTCCTGCTGTTTTCCACACCATACGTTTAACTCTTTGTTTCTGCAAGACCGGAGAGATTGACAACCTCTCTGTTTCGTGTTGGGCAAAGTTCTGGTTTGTGTCTGTGCAGATTCCACGTTGGTGCAAGCTCCCTAGCGCCAGGGGGAGTCAACATCAACAACCTTCCGATAGATCGTCAAGTCCTACTGGATTGATAACCTTGGGTAGATTTCTCAAGGGAAAACTTCTGCTGTCTACATCATAACCTTCCTCTTGGGGTTCACCAACACGTAGCCATCAAGTGTTTTCTGGCGCCGTTGCCGGGGAAGTACTCATCATCACCATCCTCAAATACTCTCCCGTCAACCAGGCACCAGAGGTATCTCTTGATCATCTTGATCATTTGAGTCCCCGTCTTGACCGGAATGTTGACCTTGATCATCATTATGCACATCTTCAACAATAGAAGGAGAGGGTTGATCTTGGTCTTGACCTTGGCTAGCATCAACAAATGGAGATCTTGGTTCTTGCGTAGCAACTTGGTCAACATGAGGAGGGTCTTGAACTTGTTCTTGGGTTGGTGCATCATTTGCTTCCATGGTAGGCGCCGGTTCACCTTGGGATGATGAGGTCTCCACTTGAGTGGAGCTTCGACTAGCTTGAGGAGGCTCGTAATGAATCTCAATGGGGCGATAGAAGCCAACGCCCATCCTTCTTATTGCATCTTGAGGTTCCTCATTATCTACATCACAAACATGAAATTGCGCCACTTGGGAGCCGTCATTCTCATCGAACCTCACATCACAAGATTCTATGACTTTCCCGGAGGTTTTGTCATAGACTCTATAGGTGTGAGATGCGACACCGTTCCCAACAAAAACACCCTCTAAAGCTTTAGATTCAAATTTAGACAACCGAACACCTTTGATCTTATAGAAACACTTACAACCAAATACTTGGTAGTAGGAGACAATGGGCTTGTTGCCGGTGAGCATCTCATAAGGTGTAAACTTCTTGCCTTTGCGAAAGAATAACCGGTTTGATGAATGACACGCCGTGGAGATAGCTTCGACCCACAAGAAGAGTGGAGATTTAAACTCCGCCAACATAGACCTTGCCATATCCATGAGGGTCCAGTTCTTCCTTTCGGCTACACCATTTTGTTGAGGGGTATATGCAGCGAAATATTGATGACGAATTCCCTTTTCACTAAGAAACTCATTTAGGGTGTAGTTCTTGAACTCGGAGCCATTGTCACTCCTAATGGCCAATGTAGGGACATTGTGTTGGCGTTGAACTTCGTTTGAAAAGTCGATGATGGCTTGTTGGGTCTCATCCTTCGTCTTGAAGAAATAAACCCAAGTAAATCTTGAATAGTCATCAACAATAACCAAGCAATATTTCTTTCCACCAAGGTTAGGTTGAGGCACGGCACCAAAGAGATCAACATGAAGAAGTTCCAAAATTCTCTTGATGAAATGATGGTCTTGCTTTAATGGGGAGAATCATGCATCTTTCCTTCAACACAAGCCCTGCAAAGACGATCTCTAGA
This sequence comes from Poa pratensis, assembly GCA_947311845.1. Classification (NCBI taxonomy): domain Eukaryota; kingdom Viridiplantae; phylum Streptophyta; class Magnoliopsida; order Poales; family Poaceae; genus Poa; species Poa pratensis. Next base: position 31,391,507 of record CAMZMU010000082.1, on the reverse strand, counting down.
AAAAGAAACATTGTCTTTTAGTCCAAGAATGTGGCCACCCTTGTGGAGACTTTGCAACGTTCTCATGTTGACATGGGACAAGCAGCGATGCCACAACCACCCCACGTTGGCCTTTCCGAATAGGCATATTGCTTGAGTGTTGGTTGACCCCGAAAAGTCCACCACAAACAACTCATTTTCAACATACCCAATGAACATGACCTTTAGAGTCTTGCTCCTCAAGAGTATCACCATATCAATAGTAAAATGGACATCAAAGTTCATCTTATTAAGTGCACGAACGGACATAAGATTGTAACCTAGGGACTCGACAAGCATGACATTTACAAGGGTGATATCCTTTGCAACTACCACCTTGCCGAGACCCTTTACCTCGGCTCTTGATTTATCACCATAGGAGACGGATGAGTGATTTATATTTGGTCCCAGCTCCGTCATAATCTCCTTGCTTCCGGTCATATGACTAGTGCATGCACTATCAACCACCCATTTAGACCCACCAGAAGCATAGTCCTACAAGAAATCATTACTTGGTTTTAGGTACCCATCTTGCAATGGGTCCTCTTTGGTTAGCAACAAGAGTCTTTGGGACCCAAATAGCATGAGAAACACAACCATCATAAGGTCCAACATATTTAGCATACACATCACCATAATAATCAACATATAGAATGTAGTGAGGGTTAGCTTCTCTCGCAAAGTCACTACGAGTGGTCTTGCCCCTAGTGGCATTTCCACTCGCAATGGGAGTCTTGGTTTGTGCGGGCTTGGCCTTGTTGTTGCTCTTCTTTTTCTTTGCCTTGGCTACATAACCAAGACCCTCCTTCCCTTTATGTTGCTTTTGCTCAACAACATGAGCAACAACCTTTTCTTTACCTTTGGGAATTGAGGACTTGGCACTATTGGCCTTGGCAAGCTCAACCTTCAACATAGCATTTTCCTCAATAACATTTGCATGATCACATGAAGGAGTAGAAGTGCTAGGTGAGTTAGATTTAGAAAAGTTGAGTTTGAAGTTGCTCATGAGACTTGACTAGAAGAGAGTGAGTACTTTCTAAGGCCTTATGAGCCTTGTCCAGTTTCTCCATATCCTCAAGAAGTCTAGCATTAGCAACCACAAACTCGGCTTTCTCCTTTTTAATCACTTTATATTTAGCAAAAACATGGTCTCTATCCTTAATGATTTTAGCAATTATTTCATCATTTTTATCATCAAGGGACTCAAGTCTTTGCTCAAGAGTAGTTCTATATTCACTCTCTTCTTCAAGAGAGGCATTCAAAGATGCTATGGTAAGAGAGTCTTCTCTCTCAATTTGCACTTGACCTCAAGAAGGTCTTCGACGGCACCAAGTTGGCTCATGAGAGTCTCAACATGTTTCTTAGCTTCACCTTGCAAGTTAGCCACAAAGGTACCGAAAGCAACAAGTTCTTTCTTAATCACAAGACTCGAGTTATCATTCTGTTGGGGATATACCTACTAGGGGTATCACCAGCATGGATCAATCCGGCTAGTCCAGGGTGGCCCGCAGTGGTGGTGAAGGCTTTGCCTACCGGGCGGCCCAGATAGCTGACGACCAAGGAAGGCGGATGCCGGCAAGGAGGAGGCCCAAGACTGAAGCCCATGAAGCCACCAAGACCAAGACGGAAGGCGGCATACTTGCCGGCTAGGTTTAGGACTCCGTATACTTGCTGGATACGTAATCACCTTGTAACCCTAGGTCCAGCCGCCTATATAAGCTGGACCTCGGGACGCCTTTAGGGCAACTCTCATACGATACACAACCAACTCATTGTAACCTGTTCACGGCGATATTGCCTTATAGTGAGTTATAGCAGCACGTAGGGCACCGCCACCGCCGTGGTGCCTGAAGCTGGGTAAACCGCCGTGTACAATCCCGACCTTGACGACGTCCACCTTCTTGCCCTACGTTCACCCTCGGCTAGCAGGACCCCGTCTCCTATCCAAGATGCCGATACGACGACAGTTGGCGCCCACCGTGGGGCCTAAGGCGTCAGGCGTCACGTTCCAGGCGGGAACTCTTGGCGGCATCGGCGAAACAATCGCCGTCGGCCGCGCTGTTCGCTACGGCGACAACCACTACATCAGCTGCGACGAGTCCTACATCCCCGCAGACGACTACATTGTCGGATGCGGAGTTGTGCCGTTTGGCGGCGTCGATGTGTTCATCGGCTACACTTCTGAGGCGTATGGGTTGCCGCGAATTTATTCGCCATCCCACCCGCCCTACAATCAAGACGGATCTGAGTTTGCCTCCTCTGAGGAGTCCGCAGATTCAGATCTACACTTTGTCGGCATGACGGGACTGGGATCAGACTCCCAGCCCAACAGTCAAGATCCCGAATCTATTCTTCCTGCACTCCAGGATGATGCGATGTCGGATGCCGGATCCAGATCTACCGTTCACGTCAACGTAGATTCTGATTCCGAAGAAGATTCTGCCAGCATGTTGAGCAACGGGTCAAGCAGTGTTTTGTTACACCTGATCCTCCGCCATCTGAGGCGGCTACGGGCTCTTCCGTCAACATGCAGCAGGTTTTTGTGGCGGATGTCACCGGTGCAGCTCAGAGAAGGCGGCAACTGACGCCGCCAACCTGGGGACCCCGGCAACCGATCCACAGTTTCCAGAGCCTCCTGGGGCTCCAAAGAAGAAAATTCTGGAGAAGGGCGAGCCCAGCAAGATAGGAAGCATGGCGGCTCTGGCGGAAGTTCTTCACACGCCGGTAAACGACAAAACCAATCCGGCTGATTTGGAGAAACTTCGGAACACCTTGGTGGAGCAAACTGAGTACCTCAAAAGCAAGCAAGCAGAGGTCCAGAGCCTCCTCGACGAAGCCAAGGAGGAAAACGCCAAGATAACGCCAAGTGCGACCCCAAGCGCAATCTTTTCACCACCACCCCATTGCCCAAGCCGGCAGGACAAGTGGCGGAGAAGAAGGTAGGAAAGGCAGGGATCATGACACCTTCAAATCCCCTGCCCAAAAGCTTGGTTTCGAGTGGGCTACAGCGCCGCAGCGTAAGGACAAGAACGGGGACGTCATCCTCGCAACCCTGTCCTCAACACTGCAGCCGCCTTGGACATCCTCAACAATGATGACTATGACAAGGACGAGAAGATCTACTACGCATCGATCCTTGCTCACAAAGCTCTAGAGCAGCAGGCCCGTGCTGATTCTCGCGCCGACATGGCGGACGCAAGGGGAGGAAAGTTGGAATCAAAATCCAACGCTTGCAAAGCTGCGGCCGGTGGCAACCCAGAAGATCCGTCCGGCTCCAGTAGCCACGGAAAAGGGAAGGACAAGGAGAAAGACCCACGCAAATCACCACCTCCCAAAGGCAGCGTGACGAGGCATCCAGGACCGGCAACAGGCGCAAGGCCTCACCTCCACCGCCTAGGCGGGATGAAGGCGGAAGCAGGGGCAGCAAGCAGCCGCCAAGGAGTGGCGGCAACCGCGACGATGCCCCGCCGCCAAGAAGAAGCAGGGACCGCACACAGTCCCCACCACCAGTGCCCAGGCACGAAGGCGGAAGCCGGGGACACAACAATGAGCCTAGGCACAGCCGGGCAGCGCAGGACGAGCCCATGCTGATAGATCTGGCAAACAGCTCAGTCCGCAAGACGCGAGACATCGTCTCAATGACATCAAGGCTGGAAAGCAAGATGCCTATCTAGGACCTGAGTGCTTTGGCCCAGCCATCCGCAACGTTCAAGTACCCAGAGACATGACATCAGTGTCAAAAACTCATCAAAGGTACAATGGAGCGGACAAGCCAAACTCATGGTTGTCGGACTACGCGCTGGCAGTTGAAATTGCCGGAGGCAATGGCCTCGTCGCGCACGCTTCCTTCCCCTCATGCTGGAGGGGACAGCCCGAAGCTGGATCGAAAACTTGCCGGAGAAAAGCATTCATAGTTGGCATGACATGGAAAAGGTGTTCACGCAGCACTTCCAAGGCACGTACAAGCGACCCAATACATACACAGATTTGGTTCGTTGCGTGCAAAAGCCAGATGAAACAGCTACAAGCTTCTTGGCAAGGTGGATTCAAACAAAGGCAAGCTGCGAGAACGTAGACGACAATCAAGCAATCCATGCCTTCACCACAGGCCTCCTGAAGGGCTCAAGTCTCAGACATAAGCTCGTACGCATGCAAGTCAAGGATCTCGGAGTCATGCTCGAAGTAGCAGCCATGTACGCACAGGCGGATGATGATGCACGCGATGGAGATGGCGCACATGATATGGCGCCAAACAGGCGAGCAAGTCACAAACGCAAGGCTCCCCAGGATGACAAAGCCGGACCATCAAACGAGGTCGCCGCCGCCTTCGAAGGCAAAGGCGGCAACCGCAAGTGGAAAGGAAAGGGTAAAGATGGCGGCTCCAGCAAGCAGCGCCTGACGTACGATCAGGCGAAAGCCTTGCCTGCCCAATCCACGCGTCCTTAGGCAAAGTAACCACACATTAGGGGAATGCCGGTTCATGGAGGACTTCAAGAAGGACCCCGAGGTTGGCTGGAAATCAAAAAAGAGCAAAAAGGCTGAGAAGACAAAGAAGGAAGACGATGATGGGGCATGTCCATGTCGAGGATGAGGAACCCAAGCTGATGCGCAAAGAAAGGAAATATCCCAAGGTACATGGCCAATTGGTGTGCTTCCTGGGCACTCCTTCGGCAAAAGAAGAAAAGGCGGAGATGCGCGAGCTAAACGCCACAGTACCAGACGTTCCCCAGTATCTAGACTGGTCAGAGGAGCCAATAACTTGGGATAGAGATGATCATCCAGATCACGTTCCTCACCCCGGCAAATACGCCCTTGTCGTCGACCCAATTGTCGATAACTTCAGGCTCACCAAGGTGTTGATGGATGGCGGCAGCAGCCTCAACATCATCTACGCGGACACTCTGAAGCGCATGAACTTGTCGGAAAGCCAGCTTGACTATAGCAAAGTCAAGTTTCATGGCATTGTTCCGGGAAAGCAAGCCAAGTCAATGGGAAGCATCAGATTGGAGGTTACTTTTGGGCCTGAGACAAACTACCGCTCGGAGTATCTCAGGTTCGAAGTAGTCCCCTTCAAAAGTGCCTACCACGCCATTTTTGGACGGCCAGCTTTCGCCAAATTCATGGCTCGCCCGTGTTACATATACAGCAAGCTGAAGATGCCGGGACCCAATGGTACAATTACCATCAGTGGCAACTTCAAGAAAGCAAAGGAGTGTGAGCGTGGCAACGCCGCCTTCGCTGAGGCAGTCCTCCACGCAGAGGAGTTAGCCATGTTGAAAAAGAGCTCGATACGTCACAGTTGCCGGAGCATGTAAAGACCGCTGAGCAAAAGAACACTTTCAAGGCGTCCGAAGACACAAAGAAGGCGGATCTGGTCCCAGGTGACAGCTCCAAGCAAGTCACCATAGGGGCTGGCTTGGACGACAAATAGGAAAGCGCGCTCGTCAGGTTCCTCCGTGAGAATCAGGACATCTTTGCATGGTCATCAGCGACATGCCAGGTGTCCCGAGGGAACTTGCCGAGCACTCTCTTAACGTCTACGAAGGAGCCAAACCAGTGAAGCAAGGAATAAGCGCTACGGTGAGAAGAAGCGGACAGCAATAGGGAAGGAGATCATCAAGTTGCAAGAAGCCAAGTTCATTAGGGAGGTAGTACACACTGATTGGTTGGCAAATCCTGTAATGGTTCCAAAACCTAATAAGGAAATGAGAATGTGCATTGATTATACCGGTTTGAACAAGTGCTGTCCTAAGGACCACTTTGCTTTGCCTCGTATAGATCAGGTCATAGACTCCACAGCCGGCTCCGAGCTGCTGTGCTTTTTGGATGCGTACTCCGGGTACCACCAAATCAAAATGCGAGAATCCGACCAAATCAAAACAGCGTTCACTACGCCCTACGGGACCTTCTGCTACATCACGATGCCCTTCGGTCTAAAAAATGCCGGCGCAACGTATCAGCGGTGTATGCAAAGATGCCTTCACGAGCAAATTGGCCGCAATGTTCACGTCTATGTTGACGACATTGCCGTCATGTCAAGAAAGAAGGCAGATTTGCTTGACGATTTGAGAGAAACCTTTGATAGCCTCCGGGTATATAGGATGAACTCAACCCGAAAAAATGCGTCTTCGGGGTTCCTGCCGGCAAATTGCTTGGCTTTATCGTTTCCGAACGAGGGATAGAAGTGAATCCAGAAAAAATCAAAGCGATCCTCAACATATCCAGGCCCAAGGACCTGAAGGACGTGCAGCGACTTGCCGGCTCGGCGGCTGCCGTCAGTCGTTTCATTAGCCGTCTTGGTGAGAAGGCACTGCCTCTCTACCGGCTTCTGAAGAAATCCGACAACTTCGAGTGGACAGACGAAGCAGACGCCGCCTTGCAGCAACTCAAGGACGCGTTAACGTCTGCTCCAATTTTGGCAGCTCCTCGTTCGCAGGAACCAATGCTGCTCTATATGCGCAACTAACTTGGTTGTTAGCGTGGTACTGGTTGTGGAACGCAAGACGGAAAATTCAGACTTGCCGGAACAACGTCCGGTTTACTTCATCAGTGAAGTATTTTCCGCCTCAAAACAGCGTTATCCGCATTACCAGAAATTGGTCTACGGTGTTTTCTACGCCGCCAGGAAGTTAAGGCACTATTTCCAGGAACATTCAATAACGTGGTGAGCAAGGCACCTCTGGGGGATATCATCAATAATACAGATGCAACAGGCCGCGTTGCCAAATGGGGCATTGAACTTGCCGCCTTCGACATCTGTATAACCCAGAACGGCCATTAAGTCTCAAGCCTTAGCAGATTTGTAGCTGATTGGACGGAGGCCATGGACGAAGTACCTCTCCCTGAAGATGCATACTGGATCATGCACTTTGATGGATCAAAAATGCTTCAGGGCTCGGGGGCTGGCATTGTTTTAAGAAACCCTCAAGGAGACAAGCTTAGTTATGTGTTACAAATTCACTTCAAGGCAACTAATAATGTTGCTGAATACGAAGCTCTCCTTCATGGTTTACACATTGCCAAGGAACTTGGCGTCCAGCGTGTCCTCTGCTACGGAGATTCAGACTTGGTGGCGCAACAGATACGTGGTACTTGGGACACAAAGAGCGAACAATGGCGGCATATCGAGCTACCGTTGACGAATTCGCCAAGTGTTTTCTAGGCTACGAGGTCCGCCACATCCCAAGAGCTCAAAATGAGGCGGCAGATACACTTGCCAGAATGGGGTCTGAACGCAAAAAGGTACCAAAAGATGTTTTCCTGGAACACCTACACAAGCCGTCAATTAAAGGAGCAGACCTCCTTGACCCAGATCGGCAGAACCAGTTGATATGCTAGCTATGCCGTCTACTTGGTAAAGCCGGATTGGACGACGCCATATTTGGACTTCCTGATCAATCAGGAGTTACCGGATGATGAGGTTTTGAAAAGGCAAATAATAAGAAGAGCCAAGGCATTTACAATAATCAAAGGCGAATTGTACAAGCGTAGCACCACTGGTGTTTACCAACGCTGCATTTCGCCCGAAGAAGGCAGAGAACTGTTGGATGAGATACATGCCGGCGTATGTGGACATCATGCTTCCTCACGCGCCCTTGTTTCAAAAGCCTTCCGACAAGGTTTCTATTGGTTGACAGCCAAGCAAGATGCAGAAGACATTGTTAAAAATGCAGGGGCTGCCAACTTTATGCCAGACAATCACACATGCCGGCTCAAGAGCTTAAAACAATACCCATCACATGGCCTTTCGCAGTCTGGGGCTTGGACATGGTTGGTCCGTTTAAAACGGCGCCTGGTGGCTACACACATTTACTTGTGGCTGTAGACAAGTTACCAAATGGGTTGAAGCTAAGCCTATCAAAAAGCTAGACGGCGCCACAGCCGCAAACTTTCTGTGGGGAATAATCTCTCGGTTCGGGGTGCCTCATAGCATATCACCGACAATGGCACTAACTTGTCGCAAGGCGAAGTCGAGGAATACTGTTATAAGCATGGTATCCGCCTAGATCTAGCCTCAGTAGCGCATCCGCAGGCAAACGGTCAAGTAGAGCGTACAAATGGTTTAGTCTACAAGGAATCAAACCACGTCTCGAAGTACCATTGCACAGAGCGGCTGGGGCTTGGGTGGATGAATTGCAGTCTGTCCTTTGGAGTTTACGCACAACTCCAAACAGATCAACCAAGTTTACTCCTTTCTTCTTAGTCTATGGCGCAGAAGCAGTGTTGCCAACCGACATGATGTACGATTCTCCCAGAATTCAAGCCTACGTCCAGGAAGACGCAGAAGATGCAAGACAGGATGGCCTTGACCTACTTGATGAAGAACGAGATGTTGCCCTTGCACGATCCGCCATCTATCAGCAAAGTTTGAGGCGTTATCACAGCAGAAGGGTGAGGCAACGAAGTTTTAGAGTTGGTGACCTGGTTCTCCGCCTAATCCAAGATAGAAGGGCTTGCATAAGTTATCCCCGCCTTGGGAAGGACCTTTTGTGGTCAGTAAGGTGTTGCTCAATGGTTCTTATTACTTGGTCGACGCACGAGACGGATACAAGAAGAAGCGAGGTCGCAAGCGCAAAAGGAAGGTTGACGACAAGTACGAAGAAACCAAGCGACCTGGAACATTGAGCAGCTACGTCCTTTTTACACTTAGCAATTTCCACATTGTAATAAGTACTATATGATTATGAAATAAAAGTCTGTGGTTTGCTCATTCAGTTTTGGGATCATGCCATCTTTTGTCTTTTCTCGCAATCATATATCTGTTGTCATAAAAGTTACCAAACAAAATAAGTTTTGCTCCGTGCTAAGGTCCAAACTTTTTGACATTTGCCGTCTGCCGGCTAAAAACGCAAACAATCTTTGCACCGCCTAATATGCTTATCTGTCTGTTTGTGTGTGGGTCGCCTAGTAGTATGTCGTTGGCACCAACATGCTGGCTTTGGTCTCTGAGTCTAAATTAGTTGGTATTGCACCTGGTTGGCTCAGCTAAAGTAACTAAGATGAGGTTCCGCCAACATATGAAAAAGCTAAACATGCAGGCGAGATACATATTAAGGCGGGCCACTTAATAAGCCTACCGCCAAGTGTAGCATAAAAGTTGGCCCATAAATATTTACAACCCAAAATAAAGTTTTATGCGTTAACAGATTAACGCAGTGTTTTGTGCTGCCTTTGCAGGAGGAAGTCTAAGGGATTGCCGCCTTGGTAGAGCTGGTGGAGAGATCCTGGGGGCTGACGCCGGCATTCTTGGGGCTGGCTCCGCCATCCTTGGGGCTGCGCTTGTCGGCTCCGGCTTCGCCTTCTTCGCCTCGGAAGCTTCAGGATCCGCCAAGGAGGGATCGGCTACGGCAACATGCGGGTCCGGGTGTTCCTTGTAGAACTTGCGGATGTCAACCATGTTGGCAACCCGGGTCGCATAGCCGCGAACAGACCGCAGCACGTCCTGCATCACGATGGCTTGGTTGTTTTCGTCTTCGGTGGGGAAGTACTCGGTGACTTGATGAATATCAGCCTCCGGGTACCACGCCGCCGTCATTGCCAATGCCAACTTGGCGCCGCCTCGTGCTGCTGAGCGTAGTGCTGTCGTGTTCAGCTGCCGCCTTCTCCAGCAGGTCCGGCAGAGCATCGAAGATGACGGGATCGCCGTCTCCCCAGGGTAGAACTTGGCGGCAAATGCTTTGCCTGCGCCGACAATCTGGTTGACGATTTCGCCAACTTTCAAGATTCGGGCAAGGCGCGGCGTTGTAGCCAGGTCATCTCCCAAGCTAGCCGGCACTGCACAAACACAAAGTTACACACTGCAGCTTCAAGTTTCAAGAAGCAAGGTGACAAAATGAAGGATTGGAGACATACCCAAGACATGGTCGTGGATGGCGTTGACCTCATCCAGATGGTTCTCAAGCGTTTCTTGAGCTAGCTGGACCGCCTTTGACAGTTGGTCCTGCTGCTCCTTGGCGTTCTTGTTCACCTGGTCAAGGTTGTTGCTCATGGCCTCAAGTTGTCCAGTCAACTTGCTAACTTCGGCAGCATGGGCCAACGCACGCTCATCCAGCTCCTTGGCGTGATCCGCCTTCAGCTTGGTCACCAGCCCGGCAAGATCTGCAGCTTCGTTCATCAAAGCTTGCATGTCAGTGGAGTTCTTGAGAATATCTTGCGCAGTGTTTAGTAATTCTACAAATAAAAAGAAAAGACGACTAAAATACTTGTCGGAAAAGAAAAGAAGTCGGACGAAAAGAAGGCAAAGAAAGCTTTGTCACCTTCATCCTTCTTGCGAGCTTCTTCCAAGCTCGCAATTTGGGCGTTCTTCAACTCCACGTCCTGCTGCAGTTGCTGGCATTCCTTGTTTTTCTTCTCTTGAGCACGAAATAGCTCAAGATTGGAAGCAAGAACGGCCTGCATGCACGAAAACAACATTATGGTTAGCACTATTTAGTCAACGAGACCACTTTGCCGGCTAAATTTTTCAGCCGCCAAAGTGCTCGGGGGCTGGGACCATAGGCTATTTTACCTCAAGTTGTCCGTGCAGGGTGTCGTGGAGTTCGTCCATGTGCGCGTACCAGTTGCGGGTACCGTCACGCATGGTCTTCAGTGTTTGCCGGGGGTCTTGCAACCCTTTGCCAGATTGGGAGCCAGGATGGGAGGATGATCCGCCTTGTTCGGCCGCCATCTGGTCATCCATCTCCTGCTTCATGGCAATAAATCGAGCGGCATCACTAGCCGAAGCTTCAGCCGTCTTGGAAAAAGTAGGTCCGGCAACTGATTTCTTGCCCGCCATCTTCTCCGTAGCCGCCTCTGCGGTACCAGCAGCTGTGTACGTTCCCTGGCATACAACCACGGGAACGCCAACTGTGGGCGTTGTCGGCGCAGCAGCTGGAGAGCGTGGTGGCTTGCCCCTGCCGGCAGCAATCTTCAAGTTGGAGCGGAGCTTGGGCATGGCAGGCTTGCCCTGTAAGCAGAAAATGCAAGTTTGTCAGCACAAACATATCAAAATAGCTAAGTCAGGGAAAGCCAAAGTTTGCTACCGCTTGAAGGGGACATTCCCCACGGTCTCATCCTCTGCATCGACAGAGGTGGCCGCCTTCTTCCTCTTCTCCAAATCCTTGGTGGAGGAGCTCAGCTTGCGCTTCTTCGATTTGCTGGCACCGGTGTCGTACCAGTTTGGAGCCAACTCTTCCTCCCCAAGGTTTGCAGCTGAAAAGGAAACAAGACAATATTAATCCAGTACCTAGTGGGCAAGGATGTTAGTGAAATAACAAAGTAGCTTTGACTTACCGCTGGGGCTGGGTTGTATGGGTGAACATGGCGACGCCTTCAGCCGCCTTCACCGACAGAGGCTTGATAAGCTCTCTAAGCCGGTATTCCAAGGCATCCTGATCAAGGGTGCTGTTGCCGGCGTCATCCGCCTTGTACTCGCACATCTTCAGTGGGCGATGGCGGAGTGGCATTATCTTCCTCGACACCCAGCAGATGACGGTGTCAACTCCGTCAAGTCGTGGAGCCAACATCGTCTTCGTCAAGAACTCGATCCGCCTAACGGCAATTCGAAGTTCCGCCGACAAGCTGCTGAGCGGCACCTTTGCCGTCCACAGGCCTTGTGGGTTGGCGGACCGTTGACGAAGGCGGCATCCCTTGTGTGCTGCCAGGTGTCGGGATGTCCTTGCAGTAGAAGAAAGTGCTGGTCCAGTGCTTCACCGACTCGATGTATGGTATTTTGGGTACCAGTCGGGTTGGCGGCAGTTGAACGTGACACTACCGCAGGTTGCTAGGTGGCCGCCTGGTATGGTTTGCCGGCGGCACAGGAAGCAGTACTTAATAGCTCTATGGACGCAGCTATGCCTAAGTACCCTTCGCACAAAGCCTGGAAGCCGGCTAGCACTAGAATACTATTGGGCGCTATGTTGTGTGGCTGCAGCCCATAAAAACTAAGCACCGCCAAGAAGAAGGCGGAAAGCGGCAGAGACATACCGCGAAGGCTGTGCGACGCCAACATGACGCGCTCGCCGTCTTGGGGGTCAGGCACCGCCTCGTCGCCTGGAACCCTCCAGGAGCATTCGTCTTTGGCGGAATGTATCCGCCTTCCTCCAGCTCCTTCAGATAGGCTGACGTCATAACTGACGGCAGCCAGTACCTGGAACCCAGGTCTCCAGCCTCTTCCTCTTCCTCGGCGTCATCATCATCGTCGGCGGCAGATTCCGCCGCAGCCTCAGAGCTGGTCGCCGCGAGGGATGGGAGGGGAAAGGTTGGAGCAGCGGTTGCAGGCGCCGTCGGAGCTGGGGAAGAAGTAGAAACCCGCCCGGCCACGGTGGCGGGAGAGGTCATCGCGCGCCCACGGGCACCGCCGCCGCCGCTGGGACAGATCCAGATCCGGCGGGGGTCGCAGAGGCCGCAGCCAGCGCCGCCGTCGCCGCCGCATCCTGCTGAGTGCTCGCCATTTGGGGGAGAATGCGCTGCTCGTGCTCGCCGGAGTTGAGTACGGGAGGAGAGGAGCTCGGGAAGGTGAGGAGGCCACGGTGGGTGCGAATGAGGAAGAAGAGCATCGATGTGCCCTTTGGGTATTTATCCCCACGCGCCAAGATCCGTGCCTGAGATTGGGGGGACGCGAGATTTCCGCCACGTGCCCACGATTTGCACGTCGTGGCAACGGTGTCTGCGGCCCTCGCTCCGATTTCTGTGCGTAGTGGAGAAACCATCATGACGCATGCCCAAGTCCAAACTGTCGTGGACTGCATGGCGTCATCCGTCAACATTTGACAGACCAGTCAATTGACAAGACTGGTGCCAGGAAGATTCCTGACAATGGTCAGGCCGTCTTTCCCATGATGGCGGCAAATTGTCCGACTACTTTAGGCGGACCGCCGCTTACTTTCAACTTTGGAATGCTTCAAGCTCTTCAGACGCTTACAAGACAAGGCGGACGTTGCCGACAAAAGAAGACGGCGCCTGAAGAACTCGAACCCTCCAGGGGCTAATGTTGGGGATATACCTACTAGGGGTATCACCAGCATGGATCAATCCGGCTAGTCCAGGGTGGCCCGCAGTGGTGGTGAAGGCTTTGCCTACCGGGCGGCCCAGATAGCTGACGACCAAGGAAGGCGGATGCCGGCAAGGAGGAGGCCCAAGACTGAAGCCCATGAAGCCACCAAGACCAAGATGGAAGGCGGCATACTTGCCGGCTAGGTTTAGGACTCCGTATACTTGCTGGATACGTAATCACCTTGTAACCCTAGGTCCAGCCGCCTATATAAGCTGGACCTCGGGACGCCTTTAGGGCAGATACTCTAATACGATCAACACAACCAACTCATTGTAACCTGTTCACGGCGATATTGCCTTATAGTGAGTTATAGCAGCACGTAGGGCACCGCCACCGCCGTGGTGCCTGAAGCTGGGTAAACTGCCGTGTACAATCCCGACCTTGACGACGTCCACCTTCTTGCCCTACGTTCACCCTCGGCTAGCAGGACCCCGTCTCCTATCCAAGATGCCGATACGACGACACATTCATTTCATGCATAGTCTTGGGAGTAGAAGATGATACCTCGGTGACATGGGCCATAAGGCAACGAGCGGTGTTGATGGAGATGTTCTCATTAGGGGATTCGAAGAGAGAAGGAGATGGAGATGATACGATGGCCAAAGCGGCCACCTCACGAGTGGGTTCATCTTCTTCTTCGGAATCATCAGAAGGATACTCTTCTTGAGTCATCAACACAATTCTTGGTGCTTTCTTGAAGTATGGCTTCTTCTTGACAAAAGGCTTCTTGTGTATCATGTTTGATTGGCCCTTAGGGACAAGCCTTCCCCCGTGTTGCTCTTAATCGCATAAGGACAATCTTTGATGAAGTGATGCTTGTCATGACAATTGTAACAAGTCATCGTCCTTATAGCAAACTCCTTCTTGCCACTTGGATTGTTTTTTAGGTCAACTTGAGCCTTTGCCTTGGCCGGGTCACGCCAAAAGGTTCTTGTGGCAAGAGCTACGTGATCATGATAGGCTTGTTCGAGATCATCGGGAAGAATGTTGCTTGGGCAAGCTTCAACTTCCACACTATCATCTACGCTCACAACCTTGGCCTTCAAAGCAAGAGAGGCGCATTGTTTCATCCCATGGCTCTAGCACGATTGTCTAGAGAATTTTTGGTGGCAACCTTGGAAGCTTGCATCTCTTGCATAACTTCATTAGAGGACATGTCAAGGTAGTTGTGTATTCCTTGTATGGCCTTCAAGTCAACGGGCTCAAAGGGCATGAGAGCATTCACATAGTTCCTTTTGACCCAAGCATCATCCGCATACTTTGCCCCAACATTATAAAGGCTTGGGCGAGGGTCTTGAGTCTTCCATACATCTCTTCATGAGTTTCACCCTCAAGCATGTAGAAGCCTTCGGCCTCATTGTTCAAGGCATCAAATCTATTCCTCTTCATGCTCTCATTTCCGAGGAATGCCTCGGAGAGACAATCCCAATCTTCTTTGGCGGTGGTGAGATGTTGAATATAATGAATATCCTTTTCACCAACGGCAAGTTCACGCATGTGTAGAGCGGTGGCATTAAGTTGAGCATCAACCACCTCTCTCCTTGTCAAGTTGTTTGGATCCACGGCCTTGAATCCCGCTTGCATGATCCTCCAAAGCTCGATAGAGGCACTGTTGACATGAGATCTCATTGAGTGTTGCCAACTAGTAAAAGCTAAAGTATTAAGCTTACGAGGAGGATCTAAGGGGTTTATGCGAGGATGAGGGATAGGTGGGTCGAGAGAGTACAAATGAGGGACCTCATGGTACTCGGTCTTCCCACCTATGGGCTTGGTTATGGATGGAGGGGATTTCTTAAGGTCGGTTTCTTTATCTTCATCCCCATTCTTTTTTCTCTTTTTCCTCCTCGGTTTCACCGTCATTGGAGTTAGCGGAGTCCTCTAGAGGGATGGTCTCCGAACAAACCTTGCCACTTGTGAGTTTCATGAGAAAGTCACGCATCTCAGCAAATTGGGTATTCATGGACGATTTCAAAGATGTCACCATCGATTTGAGATCGGCCATGGATGTCGGAGTGGCTTGGACATTTGGGGGATCACCCTCACCTGTCATACTTCTCTTAGGCGGTTAAGCCCAACAAGAGAGCCAAGGCTCTGATACCAATTGAAAGGATCATATGACACCTAGAGGGGGGGTGAATAGGTGCTACTTCAAATTTTAATACTTTTTCAATTTAGGCTTGTACATAAGGTAAATTCTCTAGATATGCAACTACGGTGAATTTATCTATATGACAAGCTAGCAACTATGCAAGATACACGAAGTAAAGACGATAAACAAGGATAGAGGTAACCGAAGTGAAAGCACGAGGAGACATGGATGTATTCCCGAGTTCCTCCTTTTTAGGGGAGTACGTCTCGTTGGAGAGGTGTGAGATACCACAAAGGTCACAACTCAACAGCCACAAAGGCTTCACCTTCTTCTCCGATGAACCGCACCACAAAGGTTTGGTTCACCTTCAACTATCGGAAACCTTCAAGGCGGAGTCCGGAGCCTCTACAACAACGATCCGGGGGACAACCCACAATTGGATGGGGGGGTTCAAGAACAGCTACAATCTGTCACAAAGACAATCAAGTAATTACAACAATGAGCTACGTTTTCCCAATGGAAATCCTAGCAAAGGGTCCCTCAAGTGAATGAGGGGGAAATGTAAAACGGCTCGGTGAAGATGTAGATCGGGGCCTTCTCCTTCAATCCTCCAAAGATCAACAAGTTTGGGTGGAGGAATTGGGAGATCTAGCAAATCTTGAGCTTGCAATAATGGTGTCTTCAAATTTGACCAAGCTAGGTGGCTAGAGGAAGGTGGAGGGGTATTTATACCCCTCCAGATTTCTGCCCGTTGGAGTGCAGAGTCGACCGGATATTCCGGTATAAGTGGGGGCCGGATATTCCGGTACACCGGAATTCCCGGTCCACTTGAAACTTCCGGCTGGAATCTCCGGTGACCTCCAACAGCTGCAGCATCAGGTCCTTAGCAGATTTCTTCGACAAAACTTCTGGACCGGATATTCCGGTGTCATCAACCGGAATTTCCGGTGATCTCCAGCACCTGGGGATTCTGGTCCTTAGCCAAATTCTTCGACAATTCTTCTGGACCGGATATTCCGGTGTCACCAACCGGAATTTTCGGTGATCTCCAGCACCTGGGGATTCTGGTCCTTAGCCAAATTCTTCGACAATTCTTCTGGACCGGATATTGCGGTGCCCTTTACCGGAATTTCCGGTGAACTCCAGCAACCTGCAAGTTCATTTCTTGCTTCTTTTTGGTGTTGATGCACAAGTAATACGTACCACTAAGACCTGCATCACTTAACACCTAGTCAAATGTTCACTAGTGTTGTTAACTAACACACAAAACACAAGGGACTAAAATATGCTCTTTCACCAACTCCTCCCATGCTTCACATGCCCATCATTTTTTTTTTGGATCAAGAGTTGATCACGGCGAGGATGCTTCCCAAGCCTCCCAAGGTAGCATCATCATTGAAACTACAAAGTTGGTGAACAGACTAATCAAGCTATACACCTATGCACATTTGATAACAAGCAACAACAAAAAAGGAAATAAATTCATACCTTGTGGGCATTTGATCAAACACCATGTGCACGTCGGCCGTCGACGCAATAAAATGCGAGGATTCCGGCGCTTGGGGTGGCGGAGGCGGGGTCGGCAGTGGAGCGGCTTCCGGCGGTGCCGACGGCGCTGCCGGAGGCTTCCTCACGCGCTTCACAGTGGCGTCCACCTTCTTCCCCTTCTTGGCCGTCGTCTGCGCCGTCGCCGCCGCCAACGACCGCTTGGAGGCGACTTTGCGCGGCGGCGCAGCGGGCGGCGCCGCGACGCCTCCGACGGAGTTCGCCCGGTTCGCCATGAAGAGGCCGCGCGCGAGACCCATGGTAGGAGTTGGTGCGTCGCCGTAGGTGGAGGTGGTCAATCCCACGCTAGGTTTTACGGCGGCGCCGGCGGCCGAGGTGTCGCGGGTGTAGGGAATGTCGGAGCGGCCATCCATCGCCGGCGGCGGCGCGGAGGGGCGAAGGCGAGGCGAAAGCGGGAGCGGCGGGCGATTTCAGCTGGCAGTTGGTCCGTCGTGCGCGTTTTCTCTTTTCCCCGCGCGCTGGACAGCATGCCCAAGATACGCAGCTTTCAGTCCCGCTTCGTCCAGCGCGCGTGATGCATGTAAAATGCATACATGAGCTTTACATTTTATTACATGTTATTCCATGTTATTTGCATCATATAAGGGTTATATTCATGATTTATATTAAGTTTTGGGGATAATTAACAACTACCCAATTTTTCTGGAATTAACCCTGCGCTGTCAGAAAACCCCTTTTTCTATATTTTGATGTTTCAGGGACCCAAACGATATCCAAATGACCTGAAACTTTACGGGGATCACTTTTTTTTGGAAGGAACGAAACGTAGGCGCAAAGGAATCGAAGAAACGGAGACCAGAAGGCCAAAAGGGGTGGGCCCACGCGGCCAGATTCCCTGACCGCGTGGGGTCCCCCATCCTGGCCCTCGGGCCTCCGCTGCCGTCGATCTTTCTTCCCGAAGCTTTGTCTTGACCTAAAAACGACTATATATAGACCCCCCCCCCCCCAAGGCTACGCGAAAGGGAGCGCCGCCAAAACAGAGAAACCACGAAACAGAGATCTGGAGCTGAAGATTAGAGGGGGAAAACTCCGGCGGGGCGCTGCCAGTGTGGTCTCCTTCCCCTCCAACAACATCTCCACCGACACCATGATGAAGAGGGAGTAGTCCACCCCTGGACTATGGGTTTGTGGAAGTAACTTATGTATCTCTCCTCTCTATGAGCTTCACTAATTAGTACCGTATGAGCTGCTGAACATGATTACGGTCATCTATGTAATTCCTTGGTGGTGGATCTTTATTATGAGTTAATACATGTTTGAGATTGCAATGGCTTTGTTTCAGTTATGAAAGTAGATGCATATTATGTATCCCGTTCTTATTTACTTGTCATGATCAAGCATGTTTATGAGAGCATGTGAGGGGGAACGTGTGCATTAGTTGGAGTAACGGGGGGTGGCTAGTGCAGTGAGCGTGAGAGAAAGTTTTGTGATCCACTTGGGTTTTCTACCTTACTTTGTTGCCTCACTAGGGATAAACAAAAATACCATGCTACCGGAGAGTGGATGTGACCTTTGCCACTACCTCCATGACTAGATCTAGCATGTTCTTATTTTAACTTCATGTCATTGAACTTATTACTATGCTCTGATTTATCTTAATTACTAAGGTGTTATGATTTAGTTCGCATCTTGGTGGAGCATAAGAGAGAGAACAACTTATACTTGAGATCTCTATGTTAGGACGTGATGCCCATATTATTAATAACTTGTCAAACCATGTCTTGCCATCTTACATATTAATTTTAATATTCCATTGTCTACCACGTTATCAAGAGAGAGTGCATTTGTGAAACCATGAACCCCGGTCCATTTTTAGTCATAAGAAACACATTTCCAACACTTTTATCACCAATTTTGTTTGCTGCCATTATTAAATCCGAAAATACAAACACACTTTTACATCTTGCATTCATCATAAAAACCCCAAAAATATCATTTATCATTACTACCATCATCCTTGCATATTTATTTACCATCATTGCATATTTACTTATTGTTTGCATTGCATATTATTTTATTATCATTCTCACACCTTGTGCTTGACAAACACTTGGTGAGGTTGAGGGCACAAAACAATTTATTTTGTTGCAGGCTCTCAAGAGAAGGATAAGGAGATAACACCTGAAATACTGGTTCCCGAGAGTTCGATATTAAACCCTCGAGTCACCCCTCGTGGGGAAAACTGTCTTCCACTACTACATACACTCTGCACTTGGAGTCTCAACCTAACCCATTTATTTTTCACGCAGGTACCACGCGAAGGGGCTAGCAACTGTTTTCTGGCGCCATTGTGGGGTAACTACGTGAAGGGCCATCAAGACGTTTTCTGGCGCCGTTGCCGGGGAGCGAAGAAGCAACACTGCATCAAGATTGCTTCATCAACTACGCGTCCGTCATAGTAGCATCATTGGGTATCAAGGCATTTTCTGGCGCCGTTGCCGGGGAACCATAGCTGAAAGGTTTATCCAAGGATAACTCACATCAAGTTAACTTCATCACCAGCTTGTGTAACAACCTAAGCTTGGGGAGGTTGCACCTACGTGAGCATCATCTTATCCATCTTTACCTACAATCATTTTATTTTGTTTTGTTCTTGTCTTGCATATCATCTTTATATTTTGGTTTGCATTTTGTGTTGCATTTGTTTAATTCGGTCTGCATTAGTGTCATTTTACTTTCAGTTCTGCATAAAAAATTAAAAAACCATAAAAACTAGTGTTGTTTTTAATATGTATGCTAAGCTATGGAGAAAGGTTATGTCAAAACTATGGGAGCTTACTATGAATACCGATCAACCAAAGAAGGAAATAGAATGTTTGAATTACTTGAACATGTCAATGATATGGCCACTGAGTTTTGTGAATTACATAATATAACTTGTTGCTTTAGAAAAGACTATAAACACTCTCTCTATCAATGTAAGTATAATAGTGATCCTATTATTGCTTCTTATCAAGAGTGTAAATTTGCATGCCATGATATAGAACAAGTTGAGAAATATATTGCTTATGTTGCAACCCATGAGATAGACTTTCTTATTGATAAATTTTTTGCAACTAGTCATGAAGCTCGTGTAATGAAAGGACACATTTCTATTCTTCTCCAACTTTGCAAAAAGGAATTTAGTGATAATGTTTATGTTAAAGAAAGAATTCTTGCTTCCATGGAAAGTACTAATATTTTGCAGGAAGAGGATGATGAAAACATAAGCTTGGAAGAGGAAGTATGTGAAGGGGAGATTGAAATGGATGTGCTCCAACCTAAGCTTGGGGAAGAGTTGGATCTCCCAACTTCGCCATCAACATTTGATAGTAGCACTCAAACTCAGAAATCTGTTGTTATTTATGAGAACCCATGTTATGATGAGTGTCAAACTGAAAATTCTATGATCCTATATGATAAGCCATGCTATTATGATGAAACTAATAATGCTCCTTTACTTTTTAATGATGCTACTAGTGAACTTATTGATGATAATGAGGAGTGTTGTTTAAATATGCTATATGGTAATGCTTTAGATGATGATCCTATGCTTATTGATAAACCTCCATGTTTAGTTGTTACTAAATTATGTGAGGATAAAAATGATATACTTGCTGTTTGTGATGGTACTCTTACTCATGAGAGTCCTACTTTGTTCTTAAATTCTCCTAGTTACACCATGGAGGAGAAATTTGCTTATGTTGAGAAATACTTATGTGGTTTGCAATTACCTTTAGCTCCAAATCTTTTTTGCAACCATGATATTAAACTTAATATTGATCTTAATAACTATTTTGAAAGAGGGAAGCATGCTAATGAATTCCATAATAAATTTAATGATCCTCTTTATGTGTCTAAATTATCTAAGTTGGAAGATTCTGTTGGTTATATGGTTGAATACACTTCTTCTACTTGCAACTATTATGAAAGAGGAGGTGATAAGAACCCTCTTTATGTTACTAATAATTATATGCTGCAAGTAAATATTGTTAATATGCATTGGGAAACTTCTATTTATGGTGATTCATTCATATACAAAATGCCAATGCATAGAAAGAAAGTTAGACTTCGTTGTTATTACTTTTGTGTTTTGTTTTTGTCTCTACTAGGTTTCAACTTGGCTATTATTTTGATTGGATTAAGAACACCATGATTGGATTAAGAACACCATAGAAAGAAAGTTAGACTTCGTTGTTATTACTTTTGTGTTTTGTTTTTGTCTCTACTAGGTTTCAACTTGGCTATTATTTTGATTGGATTAAGAACACCATGAGACCCTGGTATTGTGCATGGAACACTTCCCAAGGAAGAGGGACACCACATCATTCAAGCTCCCTCATGAGCTTCGTCCACAATAAACATCAAGTAAGTAAGCCTAGCTATATGGCTATAAAGAAAGCGCTTTACGGGAGGCAACCCGGTTGTTTTTATTTGAGATTTTCTTTGAGTCCTCTTGCAGTAACAAGAGAGTAGTTTGTTAGTTTTGTTTCTGGTATTTTTAATAAAGAACCAAGTTTTACCTATTTTGGGTTTGAAAAGTTGCTATTCATTTTCGGAGAGTTTTTTGCCTGCACGAAGTCTGTGCACGGTTTGATTTTTCATTTTTTATCTGTAACTCCGATTGAGCTGTAATTTGAACTGTAGCTTCAACTTTTCATCCTCTGCACACGTGATTTTTTGCAGATTTTTCTGACGAGTTTAAGTAGGGTAGAAAAATGCGTTTTGCTGCTGCTGTTTTTTTGGACAGATTCTGTCTTGATATTGTTTTATGCATTCTTTGAGCTTTTTGCTTGAATCTTTTTGATTCAATTGAGTTTATGAGTAGGCATACAACATTATATACTCTCTGGACATTCATATGAATTTTTTCCTAAGGATTTTATGCAGCAAGGAACCTATTTGTTTATCACTACTAATATCACCCCACAGAAAAGAAATGGGAGAAACGGTGTTTTGAAGTTTTTTCACAGGGATTAGAGGAGCTGCACCAAGAGCTATCCAAGGATGGTGAAGACCATAAGCTTGGGGATGTCAAGACAACCCCACTAGACCAACACACTCTCGGTTTGCACACGTCTAACTTCTGTTTTTCGATCAAAGCACTTTATCGTATAAACTTGGAGCGTCTGTTTTTTTTTGCTTTTGTTATTTCGGTTTGTTAATAAGACCACCACTATCATTTATATATGAGAGAGCTACTGGAAGTTTGGGTTGAATTATGTTGGATGCTATTAAATATATTGGGATAGGGATGTTTGAGTTGATTTTAAAAGATACATATAGTTGCATAATTCATGTGCTTTGAATGAATGTTAATTTGCAAGTGTGTTGTCAAGAGCTATCTTTTACCATGTTTAGATGTTGAATTTTAACTTTACTTGGTTTAACATGGATTGATTAGTTCTATGGACACTTATGCATGCATTTAGATGGTCAACTTTCTCCCTATTGCTAGCCCAAAAATTACAACAAGTAAAAAGCTTGTTTCCCAACACCTTCAACCAAAGTTTTTCCAGTGAGTCCACCATATCTACCTATTAGCTTTATGCTATTCCAAGTATGTTTATCATGTTATATTGTGTTATCTACATTTCTGAATTTAAATGCTTATGTTATTGATTGTCATGGGAAAAATTGGTTAAAAGCTCTCACGAACTTGATGCACAATTTACTTTTATTGCATTTAATAAGCATGAACCATTGTGATTAAAATTATGAAGTTGTGGGCTTGACAATTGTTTTGGTTGGGAGTTAGCCCATATGTGCTGTCACATGGCAAGCTTTCAACATTGCACTTATTTATAATGTCATGTACTTTTGTTTATGGATGCCTATCATGGGTGAAATGAATGTGGATACTTAGTAAGTTCAAAGAGTTTGTATAAATGGTTAGAGAAATGCCTGGGCCGCTAATCTAAGCCATGCATCATTCATGGTGGAAATTTACAGCATAACCATAATGTTCATTCAGTGATGCACCTCATAATAAAAAGCTATACCCATAGTAAATAAAAGAGTGCTGAGATTGTTCATTGTCTGTTTGTCTTGTTGTTTTGACATGGGCTTGTTCATGTCAAGGGGCAAGAGGTACCCCAGTGCAGTTCTTGATGATACTATTATTACTTGCAATGACCTTTATTTGAATTTACTTTGTGGACCAAAGTGAGTAACACATGGTGTAGGTACTTGTATTCAAGGGACATGAGACATTCAACCAATACATTGTCAAGCACACCACTCATATTTGCTTTCACTTTAAACATTAATCATTCAAGATGCTATGATAGGGGTAATGAGAGCTCCACACCAATGACTACCACATTGCAAGCATTAACTTAAGTAGAAGTGTTTGGAAGTTAGATGAAACTTATTCATGCTTTACCTCTACTTATTTATCTATCCAAAGTGTCCACCTTTTATATTCAGTTTTCATAAGAAGTACTCTATGACCACCATAGGATGTTTTTACTTTTCATTATGCATACATTTGGTCCATAGTACTTTCTTCTATATTACACTTTGTGAATTTATCATTGAACATCTTTACATTGAGTATTTGATATCACTTCATAATTTATCTTGCATATTGTTATTCCTTTGAAGAATGAATCATTTGACTCTATGTAGCAATAGTAATCACCTTTGATATCCATTGATAGTATTAAAATGCAAAGTCCATGTTAGTTTTATCACCTTCATACTCGGGACGAGCATGGGTTAAGCTTGGGGATGTTGATGCATGTAAAATGCATACATGAACTTTACATTTTATTACATGTTATTCCATGTTATTTGCATCATATAAGGGTTATATTCATGATTTATATTGAGTTTTGGGGATAATTAACAACTCCCCATTTTTCTGGAATTAACCCTGCGCTGTCAGAAAACCCCTTTTTCTATATTTTGATGTTTCAGGGACCCAAACGACGTCCAAATGACCTGAAACTTTACGGGGATCACTTTTTTGGAAGGAACGAAACGTAGGCGCAAAGGAATCGAAGAAACGGAGACCAGAAGGCCAAAAGGGGTGGGCCCACGCGGCCAGATTCCCTGACCGCGTGGGGTCCCCCATCCTGGCCCTCGGGCCTCCGCTGCCGTCGATCTTTCTTCCCGAAGCTTCGTCTTGACCTAAAAACGACTATATATAGACCCCCCAGGGCTTTCGCGAAAGGGAGCGCCGCCGAAACACAGAAACCACGAAACAGAGATCTGGAGCTGAAGATTGGAGGGGGAAAACTCCGGCGGGGCGCTGCCGGTGTGGTCTCCTTCCCCTCCAACAACATCTCCACCGACACCATGATGAAGAGGGAGTAGTCCACCCCTGGACTATGGGTTTGTGGAAGTAACTTATGTATCTCTCCTCTCTATGAGCTTCACTAATTAGTACCGTATGAGCTGCTGAACATGATTACGGTCATCTATGTAATTCCTTTGTGGTGGATCTTTATTATGAGTTAATACATGTTTGAGATTGCAATGGTTTTGTTTCAGTTATGAAAGTAGATGCATATTATGTACCCCGTTCTTATTTACTTGTCATGATCAAGCATGTTTATGAGAGCATGTGAGGGGGAACGTGTGCATTAGTTGGAGTAACGGGGGGTGGCTAGTGCAGTGAACGTGAGAGAAAGTTCTGCGATCCACTTGGGTTTTCTACCTTACTTTGTTGCCTCACTAGGGATAAACAAAAATACCATGCTACCGGAGAGTGGATGTGACCTTGGCCACTACCTCCATGACTAGATCTAGCATGTTCTTATTTTAACTTCATGTCATTGAACTTATTGCTATGCTCTGATTTATCTTAATTACTAAGGTGTTATGATTTAGTTCGCATCTTGGTGGAGCATAAGAGAGAGAACAACTTATACTTGAGATCTCTATGTTAGGACGTGATGCCCATATTATTAATAACTTGTCAAACCATGTCTTGCCATCTTACATGTTAATTTTAGTGTTCCATTGTCTACCACGTTATCAAGAGAGAGTGCATTTGTGAAACCATGAACCCCGGTCCATTTTTAATCATAAGAAACACCTTTCCAACACTTTTATCACCACTTTTGTTTGCTGCCATTATTAAATCCGAAAATACAAAAACACTTTTACATCTTGCATTCATCATAAAAAACACAAAAATATCATTTATCATTACTACCATCATCCTTGCATATTTATTTACCATCATTGCATATTTACTATTGTTTGCATTGCATATTATTTTATTATCATTCTCACACCTTGTGCTTGACAACCACTTCGTGAGGTTGAGGGCACAAAACAATTTATTTTGTTGCAGGTTCTCAAGAGAAGGATAAGTAGATAACACCTGAAATACTGGTTCCCCGAGAGTTCGATATTAAACCCTCGAGTCACCCCTCGTGGGGAAAACTGTCTTCCACTACTACATACACTCTGCACTTGGAGTCTCAACCTAACCCATTTATTTTTCACGCAGGTACCACGCGAAGGGGCTAGCAACTGTTTTCTGGCGCCATTGTGGGGTAACTACGTGAAGGGCCATCAGCGCGCTACGCTCGCGCGCGGTTATGCAGCGGTCGTTGGAGCACTGCTTTCGGCCGTGCGCGCACTATATTGGCGGTTTTTTGGGCGTGCGGCTTATTAAGCACCGTTATTGGAGATGCTCTTAGACGTCGTCGCACCGCTCATCGCAGCGGTCATCACGACCATCGCAGCCATGGGCCCATGGCGCTCGTGGCTGTTGTCGTGGTGGCTGTTCGATCTTAGTGCAATCACGATAGAGCTCAGGGATAAGAGTCGGAAGAACGGATCATGCCACCGGCATTGCCATCAATCGTGCCGAAGCCCAAAGGCGGGAGGGATCACGGAATGAAAGTAGGTATCATGGTGTTACCGTGGTTGGCTAGCGTGGAGGAGTAGTCTTCGAGGTACTCCACGTGCAGTAGAGTACGGAAGGTGACCCCCTCTCTCACACTGGTGGCGATGTTACGCCTGATGTGACTGAGGCTTCTGGCAACAACCGTGTGGCATGAGAAACATTTCAATGCATTAAAATGTCTTGGGTTTGTCTTGAAACAATGCAATGGAGTGCAGTTTTGGCTGTCACTTTCATATGCTCCCGAATGTTAAAAAAAGTAAAACATCTCAAAAAATATGAAAAAAGTGGTAACCGTCATATGCAAGTGTTCTACATGCGTGCAAAGTTTCATGATGAAATGACATTTATAGTGGACTATTCAAAAGAAGAAAATCAGTGCTTTAAAAAATATCCCAGGTAATTTTTCTGTCCGCCCCATGTGTCACGGAAATGTGCCCCGCGGCGAAGCGTGGGAGATTGTCTAGGGTTGGCCGGCTCGCCGTCGACTTTCCCCTTTAGGATAGCCGTTTGCGTCGCGCGGCCGCTGTGCTCCGCGCTCCCGAGTCCCAACTTTGCTCTCTCTTTGTGGTATCCGTCTGCGGCCGCGCTGTGAGCTCTTGGGGTTTCGAGCGGGCCGTGATCTCGGGTTCCCGATCTGCGCCAGATCCGTCGGGGCAGCCAGCATCCAGTCCCCTCTCACTCCTACCACCACGATAAGCCTTCCCCAAGCTCAGGGCCTTGGGGTCGTAATACACTTTAGCCCGGTGCGCTCCGGTGGGGGGCGGCGGTGGCGAAGATGAGGGAGAGGAAGGATAAGGGCAAAGAAGCAGAGGCAGATGACGTAGAGGGGCTGCTCAGAAAGCTTCAAATTGCGGAGAAGAAGAAATGCGTGAAGCTGGGGCGCGCAAGTGCTGGCCGGAAGGTAAATCTGCACCAAGATGTGGGGAAGGTGTATTCAGAGAAGTTGGCTTACGCAGATAATCTCTCGGTGACGTTGGGGAAGATTTGGTGCCAGCGAGAGGGAACGGTTTTCAAGGAGATTAGGAGGAACACCTTCTTGTTCACGTTTGGGCCGGTCTCTGGGAAAAGGAGGGCACTAGAAGAGGGCCCATGGTTAGTCGGGAAAGATCTGCTGGTGATGGAAGACTATTGTGACACCCCTCCCTGGCACATCTTGCCAGAGAGGCAGTCGTCCCGTGCGCCATCCCAAGATAACTGGCCGCACGTCACAACAGTGTAACATAATGGAAATCATTACACAATCAGGCACAAAGTGCTACAAAAGGGTTTACAAGGCCGTCGAGGCTTTACAAAATATCAAGCCAAGCATGGCCCAACTCAGAGTTTTAACTGGCAGCGGAAGACATAAATGAGGCAACGGCTTGGAGCGGCTCCACTCCACAGGTTCTGGCTGGGCTACTAATCCTGGCACGCTCTTGTTCCAACTCCTTGCTAAGGTAGAAGATGGATCCTTGCTGAAAACTGGTCATTTGAATAACCAACATGAGTACAATTATGTACTCGCAAGACTAACAACCGCTTGACACGAGCAGTCTTAACAATCATGTAACGGGTTATACAATGGAAATAAGATCTACAACATGGCAATTATCTACTCAAGGTGGACCAACATGTCGACATAAGGATAGCATGGCATCTCAAGCAAATCATGGCATAATCAGACAACAGGAGTATCGCCAGTACAGAGTCCAAGCCAGGTGGGGTTGGATCGTATACCGGCAATCAAACAAAGAGACTACCTGTGACGAGTAGACGAGTGTACCGGTTGGTACCACATCTTTCTGGAAGTTTCATTGTTGCTAGAATGAGATCACGTTTCTCATTCACAACATCTAGGCTGTCAAGCCTCTAGCCAACTCTGGCTTAATTTCTTGCCAACTATGGCTTTTACTCAAGCCAACTCTGGCTGTCATTCCAGCCAACTCTGGCTATCCTCTGGGCATGCACGGTTGATGTGGGCTCTGGCCTAACTATAGGCTTCCCCACGCATCACCCGCCATCCCTAACTTGGTTAACAATCACATCTCAAGTAACATTCCCTGCATCAACTTATTGTTCATTTAGTGAAATCAGGTTGTTCATCTCTCTTTCAAACAAGCCTTAGGTTTAACCTCCTGACACGACACGGACACACAGTGTGACTGACACTGAACTCATTGTTCCATAACCTTGGAACTAGGCTAGATATCCAGATTTACACTCTCGAGAGGTTGCAATACTTCACTCATCTAAGTGGATCATTAACAACCGGTACTTTAGGATCACATCCATAAGACGGTCTGATACACTCACTCAACCGTTCACGCCATCAAGACACTCCCTATATAGCCACCGACATAACTATATGCCTTATGCAGAAGTGAATCCGGCACGTCCCCAACCCATGAGCGACGCCTAGCTCCAGAACCTTCGCAAGACTAGCCCCGACCAACTATGGTAACCGACTAGACTTGCCAAAAAGGGTGGCATCAAAGGAGGCTCAATAGGATTACGTAGGTCAAGGCCTGCCCATTCAACCGACAGTGGTAGTGCGTTCGACGTTCAGGTTTGTGGCACCATGGACTGACCCTATCGTTGTTTGGAGGGGTGTTTCATTTAACCAAGTTTCATCGTAACAAGTCCAAACAGCCGGGAATTAGTCCAGCACAACAATCACGATATAATAATATATCATCAAACAAAAAGTCATTAGCAACATAATAATTCAAGAAACAGTAGTATCCATGTCCAACTTAGCAAAATAAAATAAAAAACGTCAACCGGAAGATTGTGGCAGCGATTCCGCTGGAAAGCGCCTTCTCGTTCGACAAGGAAAAAGAAACGTCAACCGGAAGACTGTGGCAGCGATTCCGCTGGCAAGCGCCTTCTCGTTCGACAAGGAAAAAGAAACGTCAACCGGAAGACTGTGGCAGCGATTCCGCTGGCAAGCGCCTTCTCGTTCGACAAGGAAAAGAAACATCAACCGGAAGACTACGGCGGCGAACCCGCCGACCAGCGCCTTCACAGATCAACTACAAAATATAGCATAGTTTGTTTGCGTCGACCGGGTGACTATGGCGGAGCTACCTCCGACCAGCGCCATCGCAGATCGACGTTAATATTTTAGTGAGATGGCGGCGGTTCCCCCAGTCCATTGTCTCAAGAATGATGTGTGTTTGATAAACATTAACAATACATAATATAACCAAGCAAGTGCGATAAACATGGCAGGAGCAATATTACAAGTTTCATACTGCACAAGAACAACAAACATATATGCATAAATATAACAGTAGACAAACAGAAACATAAACACCTGGCATGGTAATAAGCGGATAAACAAACAAACACTGCTGGGCTGCTCATAGCAAGGGGTTAGCTTGCCTCGGGGGTCGCGTAGTTGTTCTCTGGTTTGTCGATGAAGTGGAGACGTCGCGGATTAGGGCATCGGTAGCCCTACACCGCGTCGCCGGGATGGTATCGCACATAAAATGCGCGACCCGGAGGATACACCTGAAGGGGTTGGAATTCATACCATCGGACAGATCTTGCGAAGAGGGGAATTTACAAATTTGGATCACCAAATTTGGAAATGTGGGGTGGAAGATATGGGGGAGCGAAAAATATCTATCTGCCGCACGTGGGCGGTGGACAGCTATTCGTCGCCGAAGTCAAAATTGAAAATAAAAACGATGACCGCGTCATTTCCTTCTTCTTCGCAGAAGCAGAGGAACACGGCGGCTCGGGAGCGCGGGCTCGCCAGAGCTGCGACCACTGGGGGAGGCTGGAACACCGGGGAACGGCGGAGGAGGGTCCACCGCGCCCAGGGGAGGGGTTTGGCGGTGGGGGGAGGCAGGGGAGGCTTGCTGCGGTGCTCTGGGATCCTCGGCCATGGCTACGGCCATGGTTCGAGCTTGGGGATGCTACGGTTCCTGGCGATGCGAGGAAGTGAGGGGAGCTAGGAGGGAGGGTGTGCATCGATGGGAGGTTCGGGGGTGCTCCTTTTATAGCTCGGGGGCAGAGGGCACGAGCACGGGCTGGTGGTCGCCGTTGGAGCGCGCCGGAGCTTCGATGGCCACAGAAGCGAGGGGAGGAGATAAGCACGCTGCGCTGGAACTACAGAAGAGCACGAGGGGTTACTGGAGTGGGCGGCGCATCCTCTAGCGTTTGGAGGTGGACTGTGCCGTCGGTGCGGCGTGTAGCTGCTGGCGGCGCACGGTGGAGGGGGGAGGTGTCGAGCTAGAGGAAGGAGTCCTGGCCGCGGCTGGTCTCGCCGGAGCCACGGGGCAGCAAGGGAAGAGGGGGGGCTCGGGCACGGCGACGCACCGCGAGGCAGCGAGGTAGGAAACCGAGGGGAGAGGACAAGGGCATGCCGGTGTGCGCATCCGGCGTTCCAGAGCGCGCCGTGAGCGGCACTGGTGCGTTCCCGCGAAATGGATGATCCAAACACAAAAGTAAAAGTACTACGGTGTTCACAAGATCATAACAAACACAAACATACAAGAATCAATCAATGAGTTGCATCTTTGCAGAAGAAATTTTTCAGGAAACTAAAAATGCAGAAGGTGCTCGATGAAATGTTCTTGGTCTTTCACACTTCACAAAAATTCCCAAAAATTAGGCTTGGGTTGCTTTGGTCAGGGGAGAGTGTCCATGGAGTTTGAGCTCATTTGGATGATGGAAAAATGGTTTTTCATAAGATGGCCAAAAATGACCAAAATGGCATGGTTTGGGAAAGTGGTGTTCCATGCTTCTCCTTGGGGTGGTCTCCTGGTTTGGTGTGTCTAAGGACCATGTGGTCAATATCACCAAGTATCATGGTCATTGGAATTTTCTAGGTGTAGGTTTGTTTGAAGAACTCAAAATGGCATCAATTTGGGCTTACAAAGGAAGTGGTCTAAATATTGCTCAAATGGGTTTGCCTCCGAAAGATGAAATGCAGGAAATGCCAAAATATTCATCCCTTGAATTTATCAGAATTATTGGAGGTGCCTAGCTTGATTAAAACATTTCTGGACTAGCAATGGCAGTCTTGAAAATATTGGCTAACTTGGAAATATTGCATTGGAGTATGCAATATTTTTGCATGGATGGTCTTTATATGGACATGGGGTCCTCTGGTATTTTTGGTGGAATTTGTAGAGCTATGGAAATGGGCTATCCTTTTATCCGGGGAGAAAAAGGATTAAAAGGTTTCGATAATTAGGGCGAGGGTTTTTGAGAGAAAAACCTAAGCACAAAAATTATCAGGGTGATGGAGTGGGTTGTGGATTTATGGGAAATTTTGAGAAAGAAATTCCAAGTCAATTCATCTTCAAAAGTTTTGAAGAAATATTTTAGAAAAGAGAAAAAGTTTTTCCGGTGTTATAAAACACTACTAAATTAGGTTTGAAATTTTGGGGATGTTACAGACCTTCCCCCCTTAAAAGAATCTCGTCCCCGAGATTCGGAGACTTATAGGGTTCCCGGGGTTACAACAAGATAATTCTTGAATGATCCATTTATACCCCCATTTAAAACTTTTTCTATAAATACTAGAATTTTGGTTAACCAAAGAGGTCAACAAGACTTTTTACAAAACATACATTTGTTTTTCAAGCATGATATTTCTACCATACTCAAGGCATTTCAAAGACGACATGGCAGGGGTTCATTCAATCAATCAACATAGGATCTACTCACATGTTTATGAATTTAAAATCTAAGGTTTTGCACAAACAGGGCAAGATCAAACAAGATCTACAACCAAATTATCAAATAATCTAACAAGATCAACTGGGGTGAGTAAGAACTCAAAAACCTTTATAAACAAAAGGCAGGGATATGCTAATCATAACCTTCTCCTAAGGTTTTTTTTTGAAAAGTTATACACACACGACAGGTGCACCTTCCATGTGCGTACAACAAAAGGTTTTATTTTGAAAAGCTACAAATACATGGCCGGAGTCCCTTTCATGTATCTACAGGTTTGGAAAAAGAAACAAGGTTTGTTTTCAAACAACGATGTTCGTGCCATAAGAGTGGGATCACAAACACCAAGATTTTGTGGGATAGAGCCATTCCCAAAGTTTGTTTTTGCAAAGGAATTTTCCCTATAGAACTCCGGGATGGGAGGAAAATAACACGTCTCGGGGTACCCCTTCGCGTTGAAGTAGTCGCAGTGTCCTAGTTGGAGTAGAACTCGCATCATCACTTTCGGAAGTTGTCCATCCGTGTACAGTTCGTGTCTTGCAGCAAGATTAAATGGCAGGGATACAAGCATGGGTAGAAGAATTTCTACTTGTAGCAAAACATCATTTTATAAAATATTCCTGCATTTCATGGCTCAAAACAAAACGGCTGCAGCAGTATGGCATAATCATTTCAACCATACCGTATAGGCAAGCACAAGCAAACATAGACAGAAAACACTCTACAAAAATCCTTCTGTGTTCCAGCGAGGAAGAACACTCAACAAGCATTTTAAGGCTTGGGAGGGAGTTGCTCGTGGAGGGCTCGGGCCCTTTCTTTAACATGAGAGCCTAGACAAGGTTCATATTGGGTGAGGAACCTTGCGTGAGTACATGTATGAGTTTTTCAAACCTATACACGAGCCAACATTAAGTGAGCGGGACACCGTGGTTACAGTGTCTCATCAAATAATTCCACTTAATAGTTAAACTTGTGCAACACACACAAAATAATTTTTATACTAGAAAATCATATCATTCAAAGTTTGCATTAATTTTACAGGCGTGCATATGTGTCCGGGTTCACATATACCACTTCTGCTTTTATGTGATCTGTCATTTCTTCAAAACCTTTCAACTGAAGGAAATGACATGGTATTCCGTCATACGTCAACCAAGTGGTTAACAAAGGAATCAGAACATCAAGTTTTACACAGGGCTAACCTAACCACAACTTAACAGTAGACAGAACAACCATGCATCACAAGCAAGCATCGGGGATTACAAACAACATCACAGACTCTCACCTACCAGCTTACAAGCACCACTCAGGCTAAAGCTAAACCAGGGATTTACTCTGCTTGACGGCCACTTGCATCAGGCGGGGTGAGGCTGAGTCGGAGAGTGGTGTCAACACCTCCGTCCTCCTCAGGGGCTGGAGCCACAGGGTTTCCTGGTAAGATTGGGCCACTGACCAGAAGTTGTTGCTGAGCTCGGGCCATGGCTTCCTCAAGAACAGAAAGACCAACATAGGGTGCCATCTGTTCAGGTACCTGTAGTGCCCACTGAAGTCGATCTGGCACGGAGCCTTTGTGGGATGGACCAGGGTCTGGAATCTGGGGTTTTCCTTGCTGGATTTGCGCTTGGTCCTGTGTGGCTGAGATTGGATTCCTCATGGAAGCATGCTGCAGGAGTGCAGGGCCAAGACTTTGCCTGGCGACTCGGAGCTCGGCCATGAGTGAATGGTTCAGGCTTTCCATTGCAACGAGGTAGGAGACCAAGTGCACTACAGCTGAATCGACTTCTTTTTCGGTGTTGGCCCAGAGTATCCAAGGACCAGACCGAGGCATAGCTGGGAAAAAGAAGTAGGCTCTACACCGCATAAATGCCGGTTCCATCCATCTGAGACGGGCAAGGCTTTCAAAGGCGGTTACCTGGAAAGCTGGCTTAAGTGTAGGCATTAACCTGCCACTATACGCATAGGGTTTATTCTTGCGGTCGGGATGCGGTTTGATACTCACAACAGCCTGAAACTCATGCCCGGCAGGTGAGTCTTCGCTTCTGAACACCATATACTGAGGACGGGTCGATGCACCAAGAGCATCACGGACGACCTCCCAAAGAAGAAGGGGGAAGCCGGGGCAATGGTCGGCAGTGGTATCCATATAGAAGGTGGGTGCCATCTAAACTAGTGCAAGCTTCAGGGCTATGGGTGAGGTAAGAACGCAGGATACCTTAGCGGAATCCTGCTTCAATAGAGTTGGGTTGCCAAGGGTAGAAGGCGAAGGTGGGGATGTCTGGAAGCTAGGACTGGGTCTCATTTCTAAGGGTTAGTGTCAATTTCTTCTCATGGAAGAAACTGGCGATCCTTACTCGGGGATTGGGACAAGTCCTACTGCACCATACTGTTGACCAATAGTAGTCATGCCGGTTAGGCGGAGATGGGTCAAATCCATCGGGCTCCTTGTCGGCAAATAGTACGGTTGAGCTTTCCATGCTAGGGTAGTCTACAACCAGCCTGGTGCTCTGATACCACGCTCTGTGACACCCCTCCCTGGCACATCTTGCCAGAGAGGCAGTCGTCCCGTGCGCCATCCCAAGATAACTGGCCACACGTCACAACTGTGTAACATAATGGAAATCATTACACAATCAGGCACAAAGTGCTACAAAAGGGTTTACAAGGCCGTCGAGGCTTTACAAAATATCAAGCCAAGCATGGCCCAACTCAGAGTTTTAACTGGCAGCGGAAGACATAAATGAGGCAACGGCTTGGAGCGGCTCCACTCCACAGGTTCTGGCTGGGCTACTGATCCTAGCACACTCTTGTTCCAACTCCTTCCTAAGGTAGAAGATGGATCCTTGCTGAAAACTGGTCATTTGAATAACCAACGTGAGTACAATTATGTACTCGCGAGACTAACAACCGCTTGACACGAGCAGTCTAACAATCATGCAACGGGTTATACAATGGAAATAAGATCTACAACATGGCAAGTATCTACTCAAGGTGAACCAACATGTCGACATAAGGATAGCATGGCATCTCAAGCAAATCATGGCATAATCAGACAACAGGAGTATCGCTAGTACAGAGTCCAAGCCAGGTGGGGTTGGATCGTATACCGGCAATCAAACAAAGAGACTATCTGTGACGAATAGACGAGTGTACCGGTTGGTACCACATCTTTCTGGAAGTTTCGTTGTTGCTAGAATGAGATCATGTTTCTCATTCACAACATCTAGGCCGTCAAGCCTCTAGCCAACTCTGGCTTAATTTCTTGCCAACTATGGCTTTTACTCAACCAACTCTGGCAGTCATTCCAGCCAACTCTGGCTATCCTCTGGGCATGCACGGTTGATGTGGGCTCTGGCCTAACTATAGGCTTCCCACGCATCACCCGCCATCCCTAACTTGGTTCACAATCACGTATCAAGTAACATTCCCTGCATCAACTTATTGTTCATTTAGTGAAATCAGGTTGTTCATCTCTCTTTCAAACAAGCCTTAGATTTAACCTCCTGACACGACACGGACACACAGTCTGACTGACACTGAACTCATTGTTCCATAACCTTGGAACTAGGCTAGATATCCAGATTTACACTCTCGAGAGGTTGCAATACTTTACTCATCTAAGTGGATCATTAACAACCGGTACTTTAGGATCACATCCATAAGACGGTCTGATACACTCACTCAACCGTTCACGCCATCAAGACACTCCCTATATAGCCACCGACATAACTATATGCCTTATGCAGAAGTGAATCCGGCACGTCCCCAACCCATGAGCGACGCCTAGCTCCGGAACCTTCGCAAGACTAGCCCCGACCAACTATGGTAACCGACTAGACTTGCCAAAAAGGGTGGCATCAAAGGAGGCTCAATAGGATTACGTAGGTCAAGGCCTGCCCATTCAAGCGACAGTGGTAGTGCGTTCGACGTTCAGGTTTGTGGCACCATGGACTGACCCTATCGTTGTTTGGAGGGGTGTTTCA
This sequence comes from Poa pratensis, assembly GCA_947311845.1. Classification (NCBI taxonomy): domain Eukaryota; kingdom Viridiplantae; phylum Streptophyta; class Magnoliopsida; order Poales; family Poaceae; genus Poa; species Poa pratensis. Next base: position 31,356,306 of record CAMZMU010000082.1, on the reverse strand, counting down.
TTTAATCAAGTTTCATCGTAACAAGTCCAAATAGCCGAGAATTAGTCCAGCACAACAATCACGATATAATAATATAGCATCAAACAACAAGTCATTAGCAACATAATAATTCAAGAAACAGTAGTATCCATGTCCAACTTAGCAAAATAAAATAAAAAACGTCAACCGGAAGACTGTGGCAGCGATTCCGCTGGCAAGCGCCTTCTCGTTCGACAAGGAAAAAGAAACGTCAACCGGAAGACTGTGGCAGCGATTCCGCTAGCAAGCGCCTTCTCGTTCGACAAGGAAAAAGAAACGTCAACCGGAAGACTGTGGCAGCGATTCCGCTGGCAAGCGCCTTCTCGTTCGACAAGGAAAAGAAACATCAACCAGAAGACTACGGTGGCGAACCCGCCGACCAGCGCCTTCACAGATCAACTACAAAATATAGCACAGTTTCTTTGCGTCGACCGGGTGACTATGGCGGAGCTACCTCCGACCAGCGCCATCGCAGATCGACGTTAATATTTTAGTGAGACGGCGGCGGTTCCCCCAGTCCATTGTCTCAAGAATGATGTGTGTTTGATAAACATTAACAATACATAATATAACCAAGCAAGTGCGATAAACATGGCAGGAGCAATATTACAAGTTTCATACTCCACAAGAACAACAAACAGATATGCATAAATATAACAGTAGACAAACAGAAACATAAACACCTGGCATGGTAATAAGCGGATAAACAAACAAACACTGCTGGGCTGCTCATAGCAAGGGGTTAGCTTGCCTCGGGGGTCACGTAGTTGTTCTCTGGTTTGTCGATGAAGTGGAGACGTGGCGGATTCGGGCATCGGTAGCCCTACACCGCGCCACCGGGATGGTATTGCACATAAAATGCGCGACCCGGAGGATACACCGGAAGGGGTTGGAATTCATACCATCGGACATATCTTGCGAAGAGGGGAATTTACAAATTTGGATCACCAAATTTGGAAATGTGGGGTGGAAGATATGGGGGAGCGAAAAATATCTATCTGCCGCACGTGGGCGGTGGACAGCTATTCGTCGCCGAAGTCAAAATTGAAAATAAAAACGACGACCGCGTCGTTTCCTTCTTCTTCGCAGAAGCAGAGGAACACGGCGGCTCGGGAGCGCGGGCTCGCCGGAGCTGCGGCCACTGGGGGAGGCTGGAACGCCGGGGAACGGCGGAAGAGGGACCACCGCGCCCAGGGGAGGGGTTTGGCGGCAGGGGGAGGCAGGGGAGGCTTGCTGCGGTGCTCTGGGATCCTCGGCCATGGCTACGGCCATGGTTCGAGCTTGGGGATGCTACGGTTCCTGGCGATGCGAGGAAGTGAGGGGAGCTAGGAGGGAGGGTGTGCATCGATGGGAGGTTCGGGGGTGCTCCTTTTATAGCTCGGGGGCAGAGGGCACGGGCACGGGCTGGTGGTCGCCGTTGGAGCGCGCCGGAGCTTCGGTGGCCACAGAAGCGAGGGGAGGAGATAAGCACGCTGCGCTGGAACTACAGAAGAGCACGAGGGGTTACTGGAGTGGGCAGCGCGTCCTCTAGCGTTTGGAGGTGGACTGTGCCGTCGGTGCGACGTGTAGCTGCTGGCGGCGCACGGTGGAGGGGGGGAGGTGTCGAGCTAGAGGAAGGGGGCCTGGCCGCGGCTGTAGCGGACCTGCACTTAAAAATTGGCAAGATCCCTCTGTATAGTGCAAACCCCTGGATCGATTCATTTGCACACACAGTCTAAGATGAATATCATGCAAATGCGTCAAGTTTTATTACATCGCATGATCCAGACTTACAATTTTCATTACAAATTGCATAGCACGAAGCTAGCTTTGAAAAGTAAAGCAGCGGAAATAAAAGTAGCAGTGAGTCTCCATCATCTTCATGTGCCACAGGCGAAACATGTTGGTTGCAGACTCGAAACCCTTAAACGAAACCTCACTCATCGTCGGAACAACCTGCAACAGGAAAAATGTTGCAACAAAGGGGGTCAGAACCATATAAAATGGAACTGGCAAGTGACACTCTGTGGACACTTAGTGGAAAAACTCTAATAACCTATATGCATATTTGGCTGGTGGAGTTCAAAGGCTATTTTGCATAAAGCCAATTTTTGCTAACTCTTTTGAAAACACTTTTCTTCTAATCGAGACATCCATGGCATGAAAACCACTGTCTCATTTACCCTTGTTCACCCATCACAATTTTACTTGAGAAGTTGGAATGTTGGGATCCTCCGTTGACGTCCTTGATCAGCTGCTCAGAATTGTCCGTAACCGGGGACACGGCTAAGTACTTAGTTTTGACACTCTCGAGAGGTTGTGCACGTTCACCATTATACTTAACCAACCCAAACTATCCCCACACTTCAATAGTGATAGGGGAAAAGAAGAAGGTTAAGACGAGATCCTTCGGAAGCATTTTCCCACCCCATACCGGCCTGACGCGCTCCAACCTTAAAACCTCTACCACCACCTGTCAAGCCGGGGTGAGTCCACGCAACTTATTCGATCAAGACAGAGCCCATATGACCAATGGCTGCACTAGAAGCAATCTTCACTTGGAGAAAACATTGGTCCCTTTGTTCCTGGGTGGCAATCCACAAGTGAATATCCCATCGGTATAACCCCTAGGGACAACACTCAACTCATACAACCAATCAAGCCCAAATCCACCCAGGTGATCATTTTAACTTAGTAGAATTAAGCTTTTAAATAAAACACTTTTGCATAGCATCAATAATTCTACTAAGTTATAATACGATTCTAGACAACTAGTAAAAGGAGATAGTGTAGTTTCAGCATAGCAATACTATCCAACTCATGCTTATAGAAAAATATACTAAGTCATGCATAGAAAAATACTTAGGAAATTTATGGGGGGGGGGGGGTGTCACTTGCCTTTGGAAGTTGTCGTTGCTCTCACACTCTTTTCAACAAGGAACAACGTTGCACTCCGTTCAATCTATACATAGAAATCACACAACAATAAACAAACAAAACAACAACTCGTAGCATATCAAAGCAAACATTCAACACAAGATCTTCACAATATAATTGGTCAAGGATTATCACATAATTCAATATGCAAAAAGAATTGATGTGATTGGGTTTATGATTTTTCCATTGTGGTTAAAGGTTGGTCAAACAAATAATTTTGAACTTATTAAATTATATTGATGTGATATTCAATAGGTTTTAATGGGTTGGTCTTTAATCAAAATTTATAACACATTAATTGGGTCAAAAGTATTTAACACAAATCAAATTTAAGGGTTTGCCAAGCCACATTTTTTAAAGGCTTTTAACACAAACTTAATTACAATAAATTAACAATACAATAAATATGCTTTGCATGAAATGTAATTAAAACACAATTAAAATTATTACATTAACTTTTCTGGTTTTAATAAATCATGCATGAAACAAAAATGCAATTAAAACAATTTTTAACAAAAACCATTAAACAAAACAAATCCTAAAAAGTGAATAAACACCAAAAATAGTACTACTTTTAAATAAAATAATTTACAAAATTATGGGAGGGGTCTCTCTGGCCAGGAGCAATTTATTTATGAATTTTCTCAAAAAGAAACATATTAAAAAGAGTTACTAGAATTTAAACTATGCCAAAAATACTTAATTTAAACCTCTAATTTTTAAATCATAAAAATAATGCTCAAAAATATTTTATAGCAGAGGCATAATATTACACATATTCTAAGGTTTCTAAAACTATTTTATTTGCAAATTTTGGACTTGTGGATCTAAAGTTAAGTCAAATTTACTCAAACTCCTCATTTGAAATTTGAATCAGTTTAAACTGGACAAATTTGAAAACTAACAGTACCAAAATATTCTACAAGTCTAGAGCTTTTCAAAAATATAAAGTTTGTAAAATTTGGACTTGTGCCTATAAAGATATGAAATTTACAAGTTTGGGCTATTTTCTGAATTTTCTAATCCGATTTAAAAAAAATCGCTGCCTGGGCGCGACGTGGCTGCTGACTGGGTGCTGACTGGATCTGAGATCTGGATCTGAGGGATGTTGAGGCTGACGAGCGGACTCCGGATGTCAGTTCGGAATAAAATGAAAAAAAAATAAAAAAAAATAAGAGAAAACTTTGACCCAACAGGATTCGAACTTGGGACTTATAGTGTGTGAGATTAACGTCCTAGTCACTGGGCTGCTAGTTCCCTATTTGATATATATGACAACGGAACGTAGATGAACATAGAGGGAGATGCTCACCGGGGCGCCGCTAGGTCGCCGGAAAATGACGTCGCGGTGGCCGGCTGCTCGGGCGTGGACGGCCGCGGCGCTCCGGTGGTCCGACGGCTTAGGCGAGGTGACGACGAGGTGCGCCGGGAGGCGGCGAAGACGATGGCGGCGTTGGCGTGCTCGGCCTAGTCCTCGAACGGCGCTGGAGCGCGAATGGAGGTGCGGATGAAGTTGCCCGGCGTCGGCGACCTTCGTTTCAAGCTCATTCTCGACTCCTAGGCGGCGGAACAAATATAAAAAGGGCATTAGAAGATGCGCCTGGACAAGGGAAGCTTAAGGAACAAAAATTAGGCGGAGGGGATCTTCTATGTCGCCGGAATCGAAGAAATCGGCCGACGGCGAGGCGGAGCTCCGGCGAGAAATTCCGGCAGCCTAGGGGCACTCTTTGATGGGGAGGGAGAGAGAAAATAAAGAGGAGGTCGTGGTCTTTAAGTAGGAAGAAACGGTGCTCGATTTCGTGCCTTAAATCGCCGGCAATTAATTCGGGAAGAAACGGCAGTCTCGGCCGTGATTTCCGTCCGTCCGTAGCTTGAAGACGACCGTGACGTCAGCATTTTTTTTCTTCTGATTTTTCTTATTTCTATCATATCTTTTGTTTTAAAAGTCCAAATCACTTCAAATTTGTTTCTAAAAATTTGTAAAAATAATATCTGTCTTTTAGAATATTCAAACATACTTTTCAAACACATTTCAAAATTTGAAAATTCAAATAATGCATAAAGGCTAATTTGACACCTTTATGTCATTTTATAAAATAGGGTTTTATAATTTCTTTTTGAACTTAAATAAAATCTAGAAAAATAGTATGAGTAATATCCTTCAATATGATACACCCAATAAAATAATTTGGTACAAAACATTTAATTTAATTTGAGTTTGATAAATCATTTAAATACAAATACCTATTTGTATCATGGGTTTTATAATTTTCAAAAATATACCACAAATTTATATTTTGAAAATAACTTAATTTAAACTTATGTTTTAAATTAATTACAACACTTTACAACTATTGTTTTTGGGTTTAGTAAACTCCTAAATTTAAAACATATAGTTTATTCAAAACCATTTTAGAAATAGACATATATTACATAATATTAGCACTTTGCAAATATGGTTTTTTGGTTTAATAAATAGCCAAAAGTTAAATATTTAAAATCAAATAATTGGAATATAAACATTTTATGAAGTGAAGGTTTCTTTGAAATACCTTGGATAAAAGAATTTAAACTAAACTCAAAATTTGAAATCAATGATTACTTAGATAATTAAACTATTTTAGTTTTTGGAGATGCCAATGTCTTCTATTATTTGGTTTCCATTATAAATTTAATGTTTTCTTTTAATAAAAACAAAAGTTTAAAATTTTAGTGATTTTTAAACATTCCAAAATATTGGGATGTTACAGACTACCACCATTAAAAAGAATCTCGTCCCCGAGATTCGGGCAAGCTGGGAACAAAATGCAAGTGCTGGGAATGATTCCAATAACTGGGAAGGATGGAGTAATGCAGTTGCTGACACGGAAAACTGCAAAACCAGCAGAGAATGATTCCGCTGATTGGGGAGGTGACGAGGGGTAGACTCATCAAGACCCATGGTTAAGGTCCCTAGGTTATGAATATGCGGGAGAGAACGTGGTAGAGCTGGAAGTATCGTCGGCTGACAAGCAGGGCAAAGATTTTACCCAGGTTCAGGGCCCTCGTGTGGAGGTAACACCCCTACGTCCTGCCTGTCTGTTATTGATTTGTGAATATGACGGTTACAAGGATCCCGGCGAGATGTCGATCTCGCTAGGGTTTGTGGCTCTGGTGGTTCGTTGTCTGGTTCGATGGGCCTCCCAGTCCTTAAATAATAGGCTGGGTCCCGGGTGTTCGTAACCGACTCGATTTACAAGTAAGGAAACTCTAAACCGACTATTGCTTCGCCAAACTTGGAGGATACTTCATCTTCGTGGGCCTCCCTTCATGGGCTTCATGTAGGCTCTGATAGTTGGGCCTAGTCGATACGTGCACCAGGTACACTCATGGTAGGGTACCCGATAGGCATACCATGTCAGGAGGCTAGAAAGATAGATGGGTTTTGGAACAGTTGGGTGGGCTACCACCCTTAAAAGAATTTTTTTGTTGGTAGTCTAGAAATCTTGTATCGTCTTACAACCAATATCTAACAAACATCAAGCAACAGGTTCAAACAGAAACAAACAATCTAGTATTGTGATACAACATTAAGTCGGTATGATCAATACACTATCTCGATGTCGTTGTTCTAAATAAGTGGTGGTCTCTAGTCTTTCTCATTCTTGAGTGCTTCAAGTTCTTCTTCAGCTTCCTTCAACAATCTTCTAAGTGTTCTGAATCTGGGTTCTTCAATGGTCTTCCATGGATGTAGTGCTCCGTGTTGAATCGTAGCATTCTACATTAAGTATCACACTCATACTTCAAGGACGTGGTCATCACTAAACATGTCTCGATGGACTCCATGTAACGGGTCATCTAGAACAAGAAAAGGTAATTTCAGAAGGTTCGACGGTAGATGAGAGTGAGTACGAGAAAATAAAATGAAAAGTTTTGTTTTTAGCAAACTGAATAAAAATAGATTTTCAATCCTATGGTCAAAACCTATTTCTATCCAAACCAAGGGTTTCGAACCTACAGCCAACACAGTGCTCTGATACCATCTGTAGCGGACCTGCACTTAAAAATTGGCAAGATCCCTGTGTATAGTGCAAACCCCTGGATCGATTCATTTGCACACACAGTCTAAGATGAATATCATGCAAATGCGTCAAGTTTTATTACATCGCATGATCCAGACTTACAATTTTCATTACAAATTGCATAGCACGAAGCTAGCTTTGAAAAGTAAAGCAGCGGAAATAAAAGTAGCAGTGAGTCTCCATCATCTTCATGTGCCACAGGCGAAACATGTTGGTTGCAGACTCGAAACCCTTAAACGAAACCTCACTCATCGTCGGAACAACCTGCAACAGGAAAAATGTTGCAACAAAGGGGGTCAGAACCATATAAAATGGAACTGGCAAGTGACACTTTGTGGACACTTAGTGGAAAAACTCTAATAACCTATATGCATATTTGGCTGGTGGAGTTCAAAGGCTATTTTGCATAAAGCCAATTTTTCCTAACTCTTTTGAAAACACTTTTCTTCTAATCGAGACATCCATGGCATGAAAACCACTGTCTCATTTACCCTTGTTCACCCATCACAATTTTACTTGAGAAGTTGGAATGTTGGGATCCTCCGTTGACGTCCTTGATCAGCTGCTCAGAATTGTCTGTAACCGGGGACACGGCTAAGTACTTAGTTTTGACACTCTCGAGAGGTTGTGCACGTTCACCATTAGACTTAACCAACCCAAACTATCCCCACACTCCAATAGTGATAGGGGAAAAGAAGAAGGTTAAGACGAGGTCCTTCGGAAGCATTTTCCCACCCCATACCGGCCTGACGCGCTCCAACCTTAAAACCTCTACCACCACCTGTCAAGCCGGGGTGAGTCCACGCAACTTATTCGATCAAGACAGAGCCCGTATGACCAATGGCTGCACTAGAAGCAATCTTCACTTGGAGAAAACATTGGTCCCTTTGTTCCTGGGTGGCAATCCACAAGTGAATATCCCATCGGTATAACCCCTAGGGACAACACTCAACTCATACAACCAATCAAGCCCAAATCCACCCAGGTGATCATTTTAACTTAGTAGAATTAAGCTTTTAAATAAAACACTTTTGCATAGCATCAATAATTCTAGTAAGTTATAATAGGATTCTAGACAACTAGTAAAAGGAGATAGTGTTGTTTCAGCATAGCAATACTATCCAACACATGCTTATAGAAAAATATACTAAGTCATGCATAGAAAAATACTTAGGAAATTTATGGGGGGGGGGGGGGTGTCACTTGCCTTTGGAAGTTGTCGTTGCTCTCACACTCTTTTCAACAATGAACAACGTTGCACTCCGTTCAATCTATACATAGAAATCACACAACAATAAACAAACAAAACAACAACTCGTAGCATATCAAAGAAAACATTCAACACAAGATCTTCACAATATAATTGGTCAAGGATTATCACATAATTCAATATGCAAAAAGAATTGATGTGATTGGGTTTATGATTTTTCCATTGTGGTTAAAGGTTGGTCAAACAAATAATTTTGAACTTATTAAATTATATTGATGTGATATTCAATAGGTTTTAATGGGTTGGTCTTTAATCCAAATTTATAACACATTAATTGGGTCAAAAGTATTTAACACAAATCAAATTTAAGGGTTTGCCAAGCCACATTTTTTAAAGGCTTTTAACACAAACTTAATTACAATAAATTAACAATACAATAAATATGCTTTGCATGAAATGTAATTAAAACACAATTAAAATTATTACATTAACTTTTCTGGTCTTAATAAATCATGCATGAAACCAAAATGCAATTAAAACAATTTTTAACAAAAACCATTAAACAAAACAAATCCTAAAAAGTGAATAAACACCAAAAATAGTACTACTTTTAAATAAAATAATTTACAAAATTATGGGAGGGGTCTCTCTGGCCAGGAGCAATTTATTTATGAATTTTCTCAAAAAGAAACATATTAAAAAGAGTTACTAGAATTTAAACTATGCCAAAAATACTTAATTTAAACCTCTAATTTTTAAATCATAAAAATAATCCTCAAAAATATTTTATAGCAGAGGCATAATATTACACATATTCTAAGGTTTCTAAAACTATTTTATTTGCAAATTTTGGACTTGTGGATCTAAAGTTAAGTCAAATTTACTTAAACTCCTCATTTGAAATTTGAATCAGTTTAAACTGGACAAATTTGAAAACTAACAGTACCAAAATATTCTACAAGTCTAGAGCTTTTCAAAAATATAAAGTTTGTAAAATTTGGACTTGTGCCTAAAAAGATATGAAATTTACAAGTTTGGGCTATTTTCTGAATTTTCTAATCCTATTTTAAAAAAATCGCTGCCTGGGCGCGACGTGGCTGCTGACTGGGTGCTGACTGGATCTGAGATCTGGTTCTGAGGGATGTTGAGGCTGACGAGCGGGCTCCGGATGTCAGTTCGGAATAAAATGAAAAAAAAATAAAAAAAAATTAGAGAAAACTTTGACCAAACAGGATTCAAACTTGGGACTTCTAGTGTTTGAGATTAACGTGCTAGCCACTGGGCTGCTAGTTCCCTATTGGATATATATGACAACGGAACGTAGATGAACATAGAGGGAGACGCTCACCGGGTCGCCGCTAGGTCGCCGGAAAATGACGTCGCGGGGGCCGGCTACTCGGGCGTGGACGGCCGCGGCGCTCCGGTGGTCCGCCGGCTTAGGCGAGGTGACGACGAGGTGCGCCGGGAGGCGGCGAAGACGATGGTGGCGTTGGCGTGCTCGGCCTAGTCCTCGAACGGCGCTGGAGCGCGAATGGAGGTGCGGATGAAGTTGCCCGGCGTCGGCGACCTTCGTTTCAAGCTCATTCTCGACTCCTAGGCAGCGGAACAAATATAAAAAGGGCATTAGAAGATGCGCCTGGACAAGGGAAGCTTAAGGAACAAAAATTAGGCGGAGGGGATCTTCTATGTCGCCGGAATCGAAGAAATCGGCCGACGGCGAGGCGGAGCTCCGGCGAGAAATTCCGGCAGCCTAGGGGCACTCTTTGATGGGGAGGTAGAGGGAAATAAAGAGGAGGTCGTGGTCTTTAAGTAGGAAGAAACGGTGCTCGATTTCGTGCCTTAAATCGCCGGAAATTAATTCGGGAAGAAACGGCAGTCTCGGGCGTGATTTCCGTCCGTCCGTAGCTTGAAGACGACCGTGACGTCAGCATTTTTTTTCTTCTGATTTTTCTTATTTCTATCATATCTTTTGTTTTAAAAGTCCAAATCACTTCAAATTTGTTTCTAAAAATTTGTAAAAATAATATCTGTCTTTTAGAATATTCAAACACACTTTTCAAACACATTTCAAAATTTGAAAATTCAAATAATGCATAAAGGCTAATTTGACACCTTTATGTCATTTTATAAAATAGGGTTTTATAATTTCTTTTTGAACTTAAATAAAATCTAGAAAAATAGTATGAGTAATATCCTTCAATATGATACACCCAATAAAATAATTTGGTACAAAACATTTAATTTAATTTGAGTTTGATAAATCATTTAAATACAAATACCTATTTGTATGATGGGTTTTATAATTTTCAAAAATATACCACAAATTTATATTTTGAAAATAACTTAATTTAAACTTATGTTCTAAATTAATTACAACACTTTACAACTATTGTTTTAGGGTTTAGTAAACTCCTAAATTTAAAACATATAGTTTATTCAAAACCATTTTAGAAATAGACATATATTACATAATATTAGCACTTCGCAAATATGGTTTTTGGGTTTAATAAATAGCCAAAAGTTAAATATTTAAAATCAAATAATTGGAATATAAACATTTTATGAAGTGAAGGTTTCTTTGAAATACCTTGGATAAAAGAATTTAAACTAAACTCAAAATTTGAAATTAATGATTACTTAGATAATTAAACTATTTAAGTTTTTGGAGATGCCAATGTCTTCTATTATTTGGTTTCCATTATAAATTTAATGTTTTCTTTTAATAAAAACAAAAGTTTAAATTTTAGTGATTTTTAAACATTCCAAAATATTGGGATGTTACAGCGGCTGGTCTCGCCGGAGCCACGGGGCAGCAAGGGAAGAGGGGGGGGGCTCGGGCACGGCGACGCACCGCGAGGCAGCGAGGCAGGAAACAGAGGGGAGAGGACAAGGGCATGCCGGTGTGCGCATCTGGCGTTCCAGAGCGCGCCGTGAGCGGAACTGGTGCGTTCCCGCCAAATGGATGATCCAAACACAAAAGTAAAAGTACTACGGTGTTCACAAGATCATAACAAACACAAACAAACAAGAATCAATCAATGAGTTGCATCTTTGCAGAAGAAGATTTTCAGGAAACTAAAAATGCAGAAGGTGCTCGATGAAATGTTCTTGGTCTTTCACACTTCACAAAAATTCCCAAAAATTAGGCTTGGGTTGTTTTGGTCAGGGGAGAGTGTCCATGGAGTTTGAGCTCATTTGGATGATGGAAAAATGGTTTTTCATAAGATGGCAAAAAATGACCAAAATTGCATTTTTTGGGAAAGTGGTGTTCCATGCTTCTCCTTGGGGTGGTCTCCTGGTTTGGTGTGTCTAAGGACCATGTGGTCAATATCACCAAGTATCATGGTCATTGGAATTTTCTAGGTGTAGGTTTGTTTGAAGAACTCAAAATGGCATCAATTTGGGCTTACAAAGGAAGTGGTCTAAATATTGCTCAAATGGGTTTGCCTCCAAAAGATGAAATGCAGGAAATGCCAAAATATTCATCCCCTGAATTTATCAGAATTATTGGAGGTGCCTAGCTTGATTAAAACATTTCTGGACTAGCAATGGCAGTCTTGAAAATATTGGCTAACTTGGAAATATTGCATTGGAGTATGCAATATTTTTGCATGGATGGTCTTTATATGGACATGGGGTCCTCTGGTATTTTTTGTGGAATTTTTAGAGCTATGGAAATGGGCTATCCTTTTATCCGGGGAGAAAAAGGATTAAAAGGTTTCGATAATTAGGGCGAGGGTTTTTGAGAGAAAAACCTAAGCACAAAAATTATCAGGGTGATGGAGTGGGTTGTGGATTTATGGGAAATTTTGAGAAAGAAATTCCAAGTCAATTCATCTTCAAAAGTTTTGAAGAAATATTTTAGAAAAGAGAAAAAGTTTTTCCGGTGTTATAAAACACTACTAAATTAGGTTTGAAATTTTGGGGATGTTACAACTATGTGGAAAGCAAGACTGTGGATGATTATGGCTTCAGGTTCTTCCCAATTTGGGTAAGGGTCTTAAACCTCCCTTTGGCTAAAATGAATAGGGAGGCCGGAGAGCTTATCGGGAAGGTGATGGGAGAGTGTATTGAGGCGGATGTGGATGATGAAGTGCTGGCGATTGGGGAATTCCTGCGAATTAAAGTTCGTCTGGATGTGATGGAGCCCCTCATGCGTGGGATTAGGGTGAGGTTGGAGGAAGAAGAGGTGGAGGATGAGCAGACGGAACTGGAGGACGGGGAGGAGATGGAAGAAAACTAGGAAGAGATAGAGGGAGAATGCAGCTTACGTACCAAGTCGATGGTGTTCTTTCTCTTACGAGTACTTGCCGGACTTCTTCTTCACATGTGGATTCATCGGACATACTGATAAAGAGTGCTCGTTTAAACTGAGAAAAGGTGATAAACAACTCTATGCGAGAGAACTGAAACCAGTCATGTCCACGCCACAGAGGAAGATGGGGGGAGAAGAGGAGAGAGGGTAGTGGAGCTCTGGCAGGGGAGGTGGGTCGGCACGAAGCAACAGCACAGGAGGGAGAGGGAGCTAGACACGAAGTGACACCGAATCTTGGAGGAAAACAAAGGTGGATACGCGTGGGCACACTGAATTTAAGCTAGTTGGCAAAGAAAAGGAGGTCACCAGCCCGCTGAAAACAGCTCAACCAAAGGAGAAAGTGGCTAGCTAGAAAGCCCTGATGTTTACTGATTCTAATATGGTTGTGGATGGCAAGGAGGTGCCTAGTGTGTCTCCAAAACTGGCTCTGGGCAGAGTGGAGGCCGTGGTACCAGCGTTGGCAGTAGGGGAGGCCGGGAGGGAAGAGCAGGTGCAAGAGGGTAAGGAGGGAGGGGGTGATGGGGGTGAGAAGGGTGAAGGGCTTGAGAGGGGGAGCGGTGGGGAGGACCCGGAAAAGGGGATGACAGGCACAAGAACTTTTAGAAGGTTGGGGAGGAGAGGAGGCGAAGAGAAGAGAGTTGGTGATGGTACCAAAGTGCTGGGACACAAAAGAGGCGCAATTGGAATGGACTGTGATGACATTGTGGAGGATGAGAAAACAAAACGGCAGAGAGGTCTAGAGATAAATATTGAGGCAGCGGAGGTGGTACAAGTAGACACGGGGCTGCACTTTTAGCCCTGCAGTGATCAATGAAGCTAGCGGCTTATAACTGTCGGGGCCTTGGCAACAGCCCGGCAGTTAACGGACTTGTGGATCTCTAGAAGTCCGAGGACCCAGACATCCTGTTTGTGTCCAAAACGAAGTTGACGGCAAAGCGAATGGATAGATTTAAGTTTTTGCTCGGGATGTCTTGCATGGTGGCGCGAGACTGCGAAGGCAAAAGTGGTGGTGTGGCTGTTTTCTGGAAGAAGGAGCTTGAGGTGGACCTGCGGAATTTTTCGTGGTTCAACATTGATCTGGAGATCGAAGAAGGCGATGGGTTCAAGTGGAGGTTTACGGGCATGTACGGGGAGCCAAATTCTGAAAAGAAGGTGCTCACGTGGAAGCTGTTGAAGATCCTGCACAACCAGAGTTCTCTGCCGTGGTTGTGTGCAGGAGATTTCAATGAGGTGTTGTTTGGGCATGAGAAGGAGGGGGGAAGAGACAAGCCTCAAATCTGCATGGACAGATTTAGGGAGGCGCTGGAGTTCTGTGGCCTTGAATATTTAGGCTATGAAGGGGACATGTTCACCTGGAGAAACAATAACCACATGTGGGAACGTTATATCCAAGAAAGATTGGATAGAGCTGTTGTTAATATTACCTGGAGAACAAAGTTTCCAAACTATAGGGTAGTCAACGGAGAGCATAGGCACTCTGACTATAGGCCTGTTATCATCTCTTTTGGGGAGGGAGAGGAGAAGGAGGAGGGAGGAAGAAGAGGAGGAAGAGGGAGGCCGAATTTCAAATTTGAGGCCAGCTGGTTTGAGGAGGAACATTGTGACTCGGTGGTCAATTAAGGAGGCCTGGAGGGAAGCAGTGAATGACAATTTTTCAAACGTGAAAGAAGGTCTAAGGAAAGTGGCTGGCAAGTTACAAAATTGGAGCATGGTTTCGCTCGGGAGCTTGGAGAAGAGACTGAAAAAAGCAAAGAAGGAAGTGGAGAGGTGGCGAAGGATGGCGGTGAGTAAGGAAAAGGTGGCGGGAGAGGAGGTGGCGAGGTATAAGCTGGAAAGATTGGAGGAACAGGTTAACACCTACTGGAAGCAACGAGCTCATACCAACTGGCTAAGAAGAGTTAATAGGATTGGGAAGTTAAAAAAGGAGGATGGGGGGTGGGCGGTGAAGGAGGAGGAGAAGAAGGAGCTTATAACTAACTATTTCTCTCAGCTTTCCTGGTCTGACGGCGTGGTGGACCACTCACATGTTCTCCAGGCTGTGAGAGGCAAGGTCACGAGGGAGATGAATTTTGATCTCTTAGTGGAGTTCACACCGGAGGAAATTAAGGCAGCTCTTCAATAGATTGGTGACGTCAAGGCCCCTGGAGAAGATGGCATGCCGGCGGTTTTTTACAAGCACTATTGGGATGAGGTGGGCGAAAAGATCACACGGGAAATTCTCAACTTCTTGAATGGGGGCCCGATGCCTAAAGATTGGAACAACACTTCTATTACCTTGATACCGAAAGTGAAAACCCTGACTGCATCAAGAATTTGAGGTCGATCAGCCTGTGTAATGTGGTGTACAAGATCATTTCCAAGATGCTGGCGAAAAGGTTGAAGGTAGTTCTGCCGGACATTATTTCCCCTGCCCAAAGTGCTTTCGTCTCGGGAAGATTGTTGACTGATAATGTGCTGATTGCATATGAGGTAATACATCACATGCGAAAGAAAAGGCATGGCAAGGAGGCTTTTGCTGCGGTCAAGCTGGACATGAGTAAGGCATACGATCGGGTGGAGTGGCACTTCCTAGAGGCTATGATGATAAAACTGGGGTTCCATAGAAGATTTGTGGACTTGATCATGCAGTGTGTGAAAACGGTGAAGTATAGAGTGAAAGTGAATGGAGACCTCACTGAGGAATTCACCCCGAGCAGAGGCCTGCGACAAGGGGATCCCCTATCCCCTTACCTCTTCCTTCTATGTGCCGAGGCATTCTCAAGCATGCTTCAAACTGCTGAAGATGAGAACTTGATCCAAGGAGTAAAAATGATTCCCACCTTCTGTTTGCAGATGATTCTCTAATTCTGTTCACCAAGTATTTCCCACCTTCTGTTTGCAGATGATTCTCTAATTCTGTTCACCAAGTATTTCCCACCTTCTGTTTGCAGATGATTCTCTAATTCTGGTCAGAGCAAACAAAGAGAGTGCGGACCAGATGAAACAAATACTGCATGTCTATGAGACCAGTTCAGGCCAGACAATCAACAAGGATAAATCTGCCATCTTCTTTAGTGCAAATGTGAAGAGGACAAACAAAGAAGCTGTGATGACAACATTGGGAATAATAAAGGAAGCCCTTAATGAAAGATACTTGGGCATGCCGATCCATGTGGGCAAGTCGAGAGCAAAAACATTCAGGCACATCTAAGATAGAGTGTGGCAGTTGATCCAGGGGTGGATGGAAAAACTCTTGTCTAGGGCAGCAAAGGAGATTATGATCAAGGCGGTAGCGCAGGCAATTCCTACCTTCACTATGTCATGCTTTGATCTGACGAAGACAGTTTGTGAGTAGATTAGCACGGCTGTGTGCAGATATTGGTGGAGCCAACAGGACAAACCAACAAAATTCATTGGCTAAGTTGGGAAAAGTTAACGAAATCCAAAGCGGATGGTAGGCTAGGGCTGCGTGATATCCATTGTTTTAACCTCGCAATGTTGGCCAGACAAGCGTGGAGAATTCTACAGAACCCGGACTACCTGTGTGCCCAAGTGCTGGGGGCCAAATACTTCCTAGATGGTGACTGCCTAAAAGCTACGGAAACAACAGGCATGTCCTATACCTGGAGAAGCATTCTTAAAGGTTTTGATGTGCTGAAGAAGGGTTCGATATGGAGGGTGGGTGATGGCAGCTCAATTGATGTTTGGAGCGATCCATGGATCCCTAGGGGCTCGACCAGACTGCCGGCTACTCCGAAAAACAATATGATCAGCAAGGTTAGTGATCTAATAAATCCAGTCACGGGTGACTGGGATGAACCTTTGATTAGAGACAACTTCTGTGCTGAGGACACTGCTCTCATCTTGGCCATCCCAACAAATGGGGAGGTAAATGACTGGCCTGCCTGGCATTTTGACCCTAAGGGGTGTTTCTCTGCTAAATCGGCCTACTGGGTCGAATCTATGAATAGGAAGCTTGTTGGACCTCATGGGGTTAGCTCCTCTTCTTCTGAAGCTGACAGGAAAACTCCATGGAAGGAAATATGGAAGCTCTCTGTCCCGAACAAGATTAAGCATTTCATTTGGAGACTGGCCCACAACACCATTCCGGTGTGTGCGACTCTGAGGAAGAAAGGCATGGATATCAGCCCGAAATGCCATGTGTGTTTAACACAGCATGAAGATGGTTGCCACTTGTTGTTCAAATGCAAGAGAGTGAAAGAAATTTGGGGTCTGTGTGGGATGGAGGCTGAAAGAAACCTGCTAAAAGATAAGCAATCTGCTCTCGTGGTGGCGGAGGCACTGGTGGCTTTTAACCATGAGAAAAGGGCGCTGGTGGCAAATTTGATGTGGTGCTGGTGGTTTGAAAGAAATAGTGTGAGAGAAGGGAAGAAGGCGTGTTTACAGGAAGAGCAGGCATGGACAATCATGCACCAAGCCAAAGAATTCTGCATTCTGGCTAAAACCCCAACTGAACAGAAAACTGTTGTGAAACCAAGATGGGTGGCGCCGGAAAAAGATTGGATAAAAATCAACATCGATGGGTCATTTAGACCTGGGTCGGCTACTGGGGGTTGGGGAGCCGTGTTTCGAGATTCTGACGGTGACGCTGCAGTTTGTGCAGCTGGGCAACTTTCCCCATCTACTGAATGCCCTGCACGCCGAAGCTTTGGCTGCGGACTTTGTTGTCCAAATTGCTCAGCAACATGGTATGGGATTGGTCTGCCTGGAGACCGACTCTCTGCTTCTGAAGAATGCTCTCGAAGATAAGAATGTGGACCTGTCTAGTGTGGGATCCATCATTGATCGAATCAAGACTTTTGCTCGCTGTAACTTCAGTGATTTCGTTGTTCGTTTCGTTCCTAGATTATGTAATCAGGTTGCTCACACCCTTGCAGCTAAGGGTGCTGACATGGTAGGGCAAGATGTCCTTGTAACTGACGGTGTTGATCCGTCTGTATCGGTACTAGTGGCGAGCAATTCCACTTCGCTCACTGTTTAATGTTAATGCATTTAATTTCAAAAAAAAAATCCCAGGTTGACCACTGTTTTTTTCTCGCACAGAGCACACAAAAAATTAATCTGTATATATGTAGATCACTTGATATGTTTGTTACCATTTTTTCAGAATTTTTGAAATGTTTTTTTAATTTCCTAAAAGGTTAGGAGCCGTTTTGAATTCGGAGTGTCTTGTGATAATTTTTATCTTATGTTTCACTTATTAATTGTATGGCTCGACTAAGTTGGCTTATGACTGTTTTTGTGCGGAGCACAATGTTTATTATTGCTATTGTCGACCGAAATAAACGGAATAACATTCTCCAGCACACAGATGTTGCCGCCAAATGATTAGATGGCGAGGGCTGTTTGAGTTTCGATACTTGAGTTGTGTCCGATCTATCCGTTGGAAAGAAGTGACGTTGTCTCCAAATAAGATGACTACTATGCTGCTCATTTTGTCCGTAGCATGTACTGAAGTGAGGACAGGTGGGCCGCGCACGTTAGACGTGAGGTCACCACACGTACGTTCGTCGTCTCGCCCATGCATATACGACGGCAACTATCGTCTGCACGTAAATAAAAAATTGTAAATGTAATTAGATAATTTGCATCAAACTTACATAAATTACATAGAAAAACAATCACCCTACTCACTCCAAGATTTGGTCTTCAAGTTTTCATGGAAAACCTATGCTATGTAGATAACTTCAGGATAGTATACACATTAGTTTCATTATACACATAATCATAACTTCCATCTCATCCGCTGGAACATTGAACATTTAAAAGAAAATACATAGCACCGTACAATAACTAAACACTTTAACCGACATGTCACACTCTTCTCCCTAATTATGACGCTCCATTGGCATAAACACGTTTTGTTTCTTCTGTTTTCTGTTTTTTGAACCATTTCTTCCATCTTTATATCCCCTGCATATATTGTCTTAAGAAGTAATGCTCGGATATCAAAGTTATTTTTAAGAAAATGCACTGGGGGTATTTAAACTGTTTCCTCATTTACTGTACACAAAATTATGTCAGGTCATGGACAAATTCTATTCATCCAACTTCCTTTGCCTCTCACACAAATTTAGCTACAGTTATTTCTCCTGGCATTTTTGTCAGTCAAGCATGTGAGCAAAAAAATCACTAACAAGCAATTAAATTTGTTGTAAGATATTAGGAGTGCAAGATTCAGTATATCTTTCAAATTAGACATGTGCAAAAGTATATAAGAACAGGTTTGTAATGTCGTAAGGTGAAAGAAATCCTTGTTTACAACAGAAGGCAAGCCCACTGTAATGTGGATTAAAGCAGACAAAAAAACACAGGTCAAGCAATCTTACAAATCCAGTGAAATCGATGGTGTATTCCTACAAACTTCTCTACATTAGCATCCATTTCTATTGTTTCGTCCAAGAGAAGGTGGTATTCAAATTCAATAAATATTTCAACAATTCTGTACTTCGAATCAATTCTGCAATAATTTATTTCAGTTTCCAAAATACACTGTTGAACTGAGCAGTGTCTTTGACCTTAATTAGGAAAGCAGAAAATTACCTGTTGTCAGCCTAAATGCCATGGAAAGAAGGCCATCCTCAACATATCACAGTCTGAATCCATTTACTGCTCTGAATCAAAAGCTTTGCCTCCAAATTCGCTTTGACACCGGTGACCTGGGCCTTGGGATCGATTTTGGATATAGGTAAAAATAACACAACTCCATTAATGTTCATTATCCAAACTGTTTAGACCTTAGTTTTAGTCAAGCTACTCCTATAAAACCATTGAGTAAACCAAAAGGCCGTGAAATAGAAATCTACCATCGAAGGCATATCCAGGATCCAAGATAACAGAAATTGCTCATAATAAGTGTGTTTTAAAATTCCCTAGCCATCCATCTCCGGCTCTTGCAAATGTTGAATCAGAAACCTGAAATGCTCTTATTATAGTAGCCTGCAAAATCCAGACATTTAAGGCTGAGTTGTAACATATGAGTTGTGCTAAAATAAGGTATCATTCATAAGAAAGTACCATGGATCACATGGACTACTCTACTCGCTGACACATGAATTTGCGGAACTTCAGAGCAGAATAGTTCTAGCTAACACAAGATTTTCTTTGCCGTGAAGCATTCAGTTACAGATTTGTATGATTGTGATTGCAGCCCATCAACAAAGCATGGAGTGCTACTGGTTGTTTTTGCCTCCTTCGTGTCAAGCAACTGTTATGTAGGACATCCAAAAATCGTGTAGAGACGATGGAACAAACCAAATCAAGAGAAATAACAGAATAATTTAGAAGCTCTTCGAACCATAATAAGGAACAAATATCTGGCATAAAGTACATGGGTAGAAATGTGCATAACTATTATTTCATCATGGGTAGAAAGAAATCTGAAAACAAATATGTCTGCAATTCACCTTGAATTTCCGGCGTCCAATCCGTGTGCAGGGATGCGGCGTTGCTGCTCCGTCGTAGATGCGGGACCCTGTCGTCGAGCTAGAGACGGGCGCCCGGCGGGTACAGAAGACGTGAAAGGGGCGGCAGCGGAAGCGGTGCGCATGTGCAGGCCGAGTAGAGCACATGCGTGGTCGCTTGGCGGCGGCCAGGATCCCTGCGTCCTCCAGGGGGAGCTTCGCTTGTAGGTCGTTGGCGGCGGGGCAGGGTTCCGAAGACAGGCAGACATTCGCGTGGAGGGCGCCGCCGGTGGGCGGGCAGGCTCCTTGTGGCGGCGGCGGGTGATGCGGCAGCGCTGCCGGTTTCGGGGAAAAGGAGACAGGGGCGTGGGGATTAGATTATCGATGTTTTTCGCGTTCCGTCAAACTTGATTTCGCGTTCCGTGGACGGACACTGTTTTACCGCTAAACGCGCGTGCAATATGAAGCGTTGTATCGTGTTTTGATGGCTCAGATTTTCTAGATCTGCCCCTCTGTGTCTTTTTATATTGGTATAGATATATAGACACACACGCCGCGATGGATGCCACTACTCTCATCGACATCGAGCACGGCGAGTTCAGTAGTTGAGGTAGCATCTAGCATGAGGCCGTCGATCGTGCTGCTGGGCGACTCGATCACGGAGGAGTCGTTCGGCGAGGGCGGATGGGGCGGCTACCTGGCCAACCACTACTCCCGCTCCGCCGACGTCGTCCTCCGCGGCTACAGCGGCTACAACACCCGCTGGGCGTCCCTCGTCGCCCACCGCGCCATCTCCGCCGTCGTCTCCCCCGCCGTCGCCGCCGTCACCGTCCTCTTCGGCGCCAACGACGCCTCCCTCCCCGACCGCGCCAGCGCCTTCCAGCACGTGCCCCTCCCGGAGTACAAGGACAACCTCCGCGCCATCTGCGCCGTGCTCAAGACACGGTGGCCGTCGGCGGCTGTGATCCTGATCACGCCGCCCCCCGTCGACGAGCGCGGCCGCGTCCGGTACCCCTACGGCGGCGACGTCTCCGGGCTGCCGGAGCGGACGAACGAGGCGGCGGGGCGGTACGCGCGCGCGTGCGTGGAGGTGGCGAAGCAGTCCGGGCTCAGGGTCATCGACCTCTGGTCCAGGATGCAGAGGTTCCCCGGCTGGGAGACGTCGTTCCTCAGGTACGTACGACACGCGGCGCACGTGAACATGTCTGGTTTTTCGACATGGAATCCTCCCGAAGCTTACGGCGTCCGTTTGTGCAGGGATGGGCTGCACCTGACGCCGCGTGGGAACCGGCTGCTGTTCGAGGAGGTGGTGCTGGCGCTCAAGGACGCCAACCTCAGCCTGGAGGCGCTGCCGGCCGACCTGCCGCTCTGCAGCGACATCGACCCCGACAACGCCGTCAAGTGCTTCCAAGATCAGTGATGATGATGGGATTTCACAAGACTCGATCGACGCGAAATTCTTTGTTCGTTTCTACGGAAAGATGATATGTTTTTTTATTATGAAGTTTTGGCTACGTTTGTCTCGTGTTGGATTGTATGCATTCGTTATTTGTTTTGTGATGTGGAATAAAGATTCTGCCTTAGTTCTTATCAAACTTAATCTCCGGAGCAAGCTGTAGTTTTGGGAGTGTCGTCCCAGCCGATTGCCCTTGCCGACCGCGTGAATTTCCGATTTTGTTGCAAATAACTGGGCCTCTGGGCCTAATGTATTTTTTTTAAAAGAAAAGCCCAAACGTTAAAAAGGAAGTCCAGCGCCAGGAATCTCAGGGTGTGTGTGCTGTGTCTCTTTTTTTTTTTGTAAACTGCACTGTATCATTTTTTGTAAACCGTGCTGTGTCACATCAGCAACTATTCCAACGTTTCAAAGGCAAGTGGTTTCCTTTTCTTTTCTCCACATGTACTCATTACTACATAACCACATATTTAAGTATTTAACGGACACTAGTAGGAAAAGGTTTGTAGCACTACGACCGCCAGCACTACGACCGCTGGCAGGCGGTTTTTCGTGTCCGCCACTGGTTCTGAACGTAACGCTGGCGGACAGGAACACTGCCCGCCAGCGGTAGGAGCAGAAATCTGGGAGGAGGCGGGGCAAACTACCGCTGGCGGGCACATAACATGCCCGCCAGAGGTACTTAACGTACCGCTGGCGGACGCAAGGTAGGGGCCGCCAGCAGTAGTGGATGCGGCTGAGCTCAGTTGGGAAAAAAATAGTGACAGTACCGCTGGCGGGCAGGCTAAATGGTACGCCAGTGGTCAGTTAAGTACCGCTGGCGGGCACACTAGAGCGTCCGCCAGCGCTAAGTTTGCCTGTAATACAAATAACTAGGAAAATTATATTTATAAAAACAATCTATAAATTTCCTTAGGAACCATTGCTTCCTATACCAAGACACACCTATGTGTCGAATATGAGCACTTTATCACAAACTATGCGTTGAGAATTAACATAACTTGGTCATTTTGATCGAATTGATCACTTGTAGATGTTTCTACATGATAGTGCTTTTTGTGAAGAATGTTTGTGAAACTTTTGTCGAAAATCAAGTTTATCATTTCACATAGCAACTAGTACAGTGACAATGGTTTCCCGGCTTCCCGGCTTCACGGTTAATTATTCTTCCCAGTTTCACGCGCGGCTTCACGGTTTCCCCCGCGCTTTCCCGGCTTTCTCCGGTAAATCGAAATTACAAATTAAAGTAATTAATATTTATGATGAATTCGATCGATCGGAAAAAATGCATGATATGAAATCCAAATATTTCGATCCTTAATTAATATTGCAACCGGATACATATATATGAGAGAAGACACAACGGCATGCGCACACACACATCGATCTAGCTATATAGACTACTCATGCATCAACGACATTAAGACGGTCGCCATTGGTATTATAGCCACTTAGACTATCCCACTTCCGCGCAATCTCGAAGCCGAGGCGAGCGTCAAGAGCGACGTACTCGACTTGCTCGTAGCTTAATGGCACGTTGCCCCATCCACGAATCCGGAGGTCTTCTTCGTCGTTGTCGTTCTTGTCGTCGTTCTTCTTCTTCTTCTTCTCGGCCAGTTTTGTCCCAATGATAGCATTGGAGAGAGCAACAAGACTCGGAGTAGGATTGCCGGTTGGGTTTCGCCTATCCCTCTGGAGGTCGACCGCGGACGGAATTTCAATTCCGTAGCAGCGCAGCATCCGCAAGTCATTGTGGATAGCCACGCCGTAAAACTTGATGGTCTTGTCACCTAAGAAATCCACGAGGAGCTGCGGCTTCCGATCAGCCCAGCAGATCTGGAAGACAAGTGTCTCGGTCGCCACCGAGAGTTGAAGGACGGCGGCGCGCTGCTGTTTCTCGGGTGGAAGATTCTTCTGTGGACCCGGTAGAGCGTCGGTGAACTCGCAGTCGAGTCCAACGCACTTGATCGGTGCGGCGTCGAGATATAACTTCTTCACGTCGCGGATCCACCTCTCCACGCGTGATGCACGGAGGGTGACCCACACCTTGAACCTCATACCCTCCTTGGGGAAGTAGTACAACCGAGACCGAGGCCGAGGCCATGGAACGCGCGCGAGTGGTTGATCCATTGGAAATATATAGTAGAGAGAGGATTAGAGAGAGATTTGTGTGTGCTTAGGCCATGGATTAGTGGCCTTTTATATAGGGTGGAGAGGGAGGCCGGTGGGCAGAGAGGGAGGCCAGCAATCAAAACGGCGGCGGCTGATCATCTTCCAATGCACAATTAAAACGGCGGCGACCGATCATCTTCCAAATGCACAATTAAAACGGCGGCCGGCGACCGATCATCTTCCAAATTAATTGAAGCGCGCACAACGGCGTAGGAGACGAAAAGTGTGAAAGCGCACGAAAGCGCGGGAGACAAAAAGTTTTTGAAATAATAAACGAAAAATAGAAAACAGAAAATAAAAATAACAGACCTTACCGTTGGCGGACGGCTAACGATGTCCGCCAGCGGTATATTTCGGCCACTTGCATGTGGGGCCCGCCCGCGCCCTTTTCTCCGTCCGCCAGCGGTATGTGTGGCCACTTACATGTGGCCCCTGCGCGGTTCCCTCCCCATTTTTCCCCACGCGCGCCCTCTCCCTCTCCAAATTTCCCCACTCCCGCCGCCGCCTCCCGCGCCGCCTCTGCTCGCCGTCGCCACCGGCCGCCGCCCACGCCACCCCGAGCGCCCACGCCGTCCTCCTCTCTCGCGCCTTCGCCGCCCTTCTCTCTCGCGCGTCCACGCCTCCCCAACGAACGCCGACGCGCCCACGTCTACGGCCGGCGCGCCCCCGCATCGACCTCCCCGACCGCGACCGTGACTGCGGCAACGACACCGTCGACGGCCCCGAGCACCCCCCGCACCTCAGCCCGCCGCCCGGCCAAGGTAAGCTGGCCGCACCCCTCCTCTCCTCCTAGCTAGCACCCACACCCACAAGGTGTTTGTGGGTTTGCCCGACCCAATATTTTGATAGATTAGGGTTTCAAAATTAAGAATGTGTGCGGCATTGTGGCTGTTTGTGGCATTTCAAATATGTTTGCCTTTGTGGAGATGATATATGTGTGTGGCATTGTGGAGATGATATATATATATGTGCGGCATTGTCGTTGCGAATGCGGTCTTGTGTGGTGGTGAAATGTTTGCAGGTACCCTAGAGACCCTTGAGATTGCCGGAATGTTGATTAATTTCCATTCCGGCAAATTCGGGTACTCCATATTACATAATTTTAGCAAAGGTCATGCCGAATTTTTTCGTGAAATTTGGCATGACTTGCTAAAATTATGACATATGGAGTACCCGAACTTTTCATCACCATCCAAGTGAATTTTTCCTTACAGTGTTGTTTTACTAACTACGAATTTTTGTGTGTGCGCGCAGATGGCTAACAATATGGAGGCCGGGACTTCTCGAGGTGGAGTCAACGAGCCGGAGGATCCATATTTGAAGATGGTTCGGAAGTCAATCGACGCCGAGATGGATTTGGAGAACAATTCCGATGCCGAGATGGATATGCCGAACAATTCCGATGCCGAGACCACATCTCGTGACGTCGAAGGTGGCCACGAGACCACTTCTGCTGGCCGTGGAGGTGGCCCCGAGACCTCATCTGCTGTCGAAGAGAGTGGTAACTCTTAAACATTGTGGTTCTCTATCATTTATGTGATGTATTTGTGTATGACAACTTATGTATTTGTGTATCACATTATGGTTCTTATTTTGGTATTGTAATGCATGTGATAATGAACTTATGTATTTGTGTATCACAATTTGGTCATCTATATGTGGTACTATTGTCATTTTGGTCGGCTCTACCTGAATATACTGTATTTATATTTGATATATTGCTGTAATATGTTATTTTAAAAAAAACAAAAAATACCACGAAAATGTACCGCTGGCGGACAGAGAGGCGTACCGCTGGCGGACAGCGCTCTCAGAACTCCTACCAGCGAGGCGTACCGCTGGCGGCCGTGGTACCTTAGCGCTGGCGGCCGAGGCTGCACGCCAGCGCTGCCAAACCTCGCGCGGGCAGGCAGAAGTAGTGCCCGCCAGCGGTAACGATCCTTACCGCTGGCGGACGGCCGCCCGCCAGCGGTAAAACGTTACCACTGGCGGGCGCCCGCCAGCGGTAGACCATTTTCGTCCGCCAGCGGTAGGCCTTTTCCTACTAGTGGGAGATCATGGGTCAACAACTGCTGAATCACCTCTGTGAATTGTGAAGGGCCATAACTCAACAAAAACATTTAACCGAGGCAAAAGATTTGTCATTTCATTGATTAAGATAGGAAAAGTAAAGTCACAAATTAGGCCTAGGCCAGAAAATAAAAGCACCAAGAATGCCACTCAAAAGACCATGAGTGGTCGATAATGTTCACCAAGCAGTTGGCATCGACGGTGCCCAAAGTCTCACTTCCTCATTTATGTCCACAATGAGGAGAGGGCATTTGAGAGATATATCATAACACCTTAGCACTCGCTCATTCCAAATCTTACATGATACAATAGTGATAATGGAGGCGATGGCCTTGCGAGGGAGGCGTTGGTGCATGACGGTGTCCGTCCAACAAGATTTGACATCCAAGAGGGCCACCCAACTGATTTGACATTCATGGTGGATGCCAAGCCAGAAAAAAAATCACATTCCAAATAAGAACAAGATATCAATAATGAAAGAGAAGATGGACCACCGACACCGAGACTTGCTAGCATAGAGGACAACTTCCGCAAATAGCCCATGCAGCCAAACGGTCGGCATTCCAAACGTTTAAATGATAAGCCAAACAAATAAATTGTACTATAGTGGCGCCCATGTCTTCCAAACTAGAGCGACGCAATTTCCCAAGAAACTGCATATGGTAAGCAGAGGAACCGAGTATAGGCGGATGTAGTAAAACGTCAAGATATGTCATCAACGATGTCTGATTAAGGGTAACCATCAATTTTTATTCCCATAAGGAAGTGAACTGAGAGAGTTGAGGAACCGAGAGGCACCTGAAGAAATCAATTTGTCCATTCAACATTGTCCAGGCTTAATCTAAAAAAAAAAACATTGTCCAGGCTTCGGCAACATACAAATGCTTCATTAATTCCTTTTGCAAATGGGAAAATTGCCTGGCGCCAAAAGCTTGAGGGTTAAGGCAGCACCCAAGTAGCTAGGGAGAGGGGAAAATATCCAGTTCCCACACTTCAAATGATACCATGATACCGATCTTCAAAAGTCAAATTTACAAGTGCCAAAAAATTCCGATAAAAATGGTGGATGTTCACAAGATGTGTGTTTACATTCTCTAAAATTTTCAGAACCAAATTTGTAATACACACATAGAAATAAAAAAGACAAATCCAACATGAATAGTGTCACAAAAAGACAAAACACAAAATGACACTATTCACATTGCAATTTGTCTTTTTTGTTTCTCCGTGTGTATTTCTAATTTGGTTCTGAAAATTTTAGAGAATGTAAACACACATCTTGTGAACATCCACCATTTTTGTCGGAATTTTTTGGCACTTGTAAATTTGACTTTTGAAGATTGGTATCATGGTATCATTTAAAGTGTGGGATCACTAGATGAGTGCCAAAAATCAGCGGTAGCACCAATGCTCCTCCACTTCCATATCTAGGTGGCGACATTAAAGAGCGCTATATCCTCCTCCGAGTACGGGCTTCCCAACCCCGCCCACAACTTATGCGGCTTTTTTTTTTTGAACCATGCAAGAAGGCCTTTGCATGTATTAAATAAGATGAGAGAAACCCACCAGAGTGGATGGAGTTTTACAGAAGTTTTATAAAGCGACCAGAGTGGAAAAGACAAGGAAAAGAAAAAAGAGAAACAGGTTCTCCATCGGAGTACAGTAGTAGAAAAGAAAAAAGAGAAACAGGTTTTTTTTCTGCGGTTTTTTCTATAGCTCGACATCATATTCACTAAATTTGAAATACATCTCACTGCAATGCATGCATACACAGTAACAATATTTCATTTATTCTGAATTTCATGCGTACTTTACAACTCATCTTTGGGTAGTATAATTATCTAGAAGCCGAGGGACCTTTAGATTTTAGCTTACCACGTACGACGAGGTACATGCAAGAAGAGCTTGCACGTCGGGGCGATCGAGGTTACTAGCTTAATGGTGCTGAGGGTCCGACCTACCGGGGCTGGACCTCTTCGACTCAGAGTACGACATCGCGGCCCTCTCCGCTGACAAGTGACCAGAGTCTGCCGACTGGGAGAAGATGACGGCGCCATTGCTCCCGGCGATCAGCATTCTCCGACCGACGATCTTCACCTGCCCGAGGCCGGCCTCGCAGCGCGAGATGGCGGACAGCAGCAGAAGCAGGAGGAGCACGGCGCACATCGCCGGCGCCCTCAACAACGAGCTCGAGCCGGACGCCATGAGAGAGGTATATGGGATATCGGAATAGCTAGCAAGCTTCGTCGTGTAATGCTATGTCAGTCTGTGCGGATCGATAGTGACCGAGCTCGGTATACGACGTAGCTACACGACGCCGGGCATATCTATAGAGCGAACGGTTTTTGCTGTTAATTATGACCAAATTAAGCATTGACATATGGACCCATGGTGGAGAACTCGCCTGTGTCGCACTGACTTGCGGCGAACAAACGTCGACGGGGGCGATGACCTCACCGCCGAAAAACAGGCCAACTGGCTGTGTTCTGCTAATGGCCAGGCCGGCCGGTGTGCTTTGTAGGTCTAAGTTTATCTTATACTAAATGCCATGTTGCACACTCAAATTGGCATGTTGCACATTAAAAATAATAATCTTACCATCTTTAGTCATTCATCATGAGATTGTCGGGAGGCAAAATCTCGCATGCATGCATATGGTTTAGTGCAGAGATGACGTACTAATCTGTTTGTTGGCCCGACCCATGCCATTATCTAGGTTCATACTCCCTCCGTTCGGAAAAGGATGTCTTGGATATATCTAGATTTGGATGTATGTGTACACTAAAATATATCCACATACATCCAAATTTTGATATATCTAAGACATCCTTTTCCGAACGGAGGGAGAAGTATGTAAGATCTTAAAACCGGTGTATGACACATGAGCAATTGAATCTGTGGGAATGGTATCAAACCGTTGAATGGCATGAGCAATTGAATCCGTGGTATTAGTATCTAGAACCAGATCATCTCATGCGAATCAACAATTGCCGTAATCCAGAAACTATTTTTTTTCGAAAGGTCCAGCAATTGCTGGCTCTCATTTATATAGCAGGTAGAAATAAGTACATGCAGTGCCCTAGGGCAAGGAAAAAATTAAGAGGAGCGAAAAAACGCAAGCTGCAAAAAGAAAAGGAGGGATTCAAGGGGGTTCCAAAAGCAGCTTTCTTAGTGCCTTTGCTCCTGCAAAGGCCCACTCTTGGGCTTCGTCTCTGATGTGGCTGATGGTTTGTTGAACTGAACTTGTTTTGTCTCTGAAAATCCTCTCGTTGCGTTCACGCCAGATGTTGGACATCACGAGGATGAACAGGGAGTTGGCTCCTTTGCGATGCTTAGTCCAGAAACTATTGTAATTTACTTGTTTGTCACCACATGATTTTCGTCCCTTACCGAGCGCGATTCTCTGGCTTAGAGACTTAAAAATCATGCATAAATCTATCAATGAAGCCAAACGTCGGCGCATGGCTCTTAAAAATCTCTTCATGCACCGCCTTCTTTCTCGCCACCATATTGCCCAAAGAGTAACTACAACTTTAACGAAATCCAGGTGTGATAATGTAACAGTTAAAATGAAAACCCATTATCTCACATTTGGACAGAGATTAGCCGACATGTGCTCGATGAGCTCTTCAACCAACTATGCACAAACACATCTCGACGAAGTGCATTCTGATAAAGTGTGACGCCACTTGTCAGCTGCGGCGTTACAGAGGCCACACACCGAAGAAGTCGCCATATTTTTGTTTAACCTTACTGAACCCGTTGGTATTAGGTTATGAGCCAAATGCCACATGAAAGTTTTGACCTTTCCTGGCACTTTGGTTTTCCATAGAGATGTCCAACGCTTCTGGGACATGGTGTTTCGACTCGTAGGTATAGAAAATATTATTAAATGCATTGCAAAATTTCAAACAAAACTTTCGGGTGTACATCCGAATATTTTATGTTTGCACACAAAGTTTCACAAAAAAAGATATTTTTTTGTGGAATGTGTAAAATGACAAAAAAAAACTTGTGAAAAGTCATTTTGTAGCACTGAAATTTGTCTTTTTACACAATCCACAAAAAATGTTTTTTTATTAAACTCTTTGTGCAAACATAGAATGTTCAGATATACACCCAAAAAATTATTCAGAAATTTTTAATATTTTAAATACAACTTTTAAACAGTGGGTGCATCTACACCTATAACGCAAAACAGATTTGACATGCTTATGTTGATTAGTAGATGTTACCTCGTCCTTGTACAGATGACAGTGTGCCGAAATGGAGTTCTGACCAAGTTGGCTTGGGCCTGTGCCATGTGAATTAAAAGAGGTAATTACACTTTTAGTCCCACAACTTGCTCATCTCGTGCATTTTAGTCCCACAACTTGCAAAACGTGCACCAGTAGTCCCAATACTTGCGTAGCTCGAACAATTTAGTCCTAAATCGCCACGTTGCTGACACGTGTGATGCCACGGACGCAGATTGCACGCGTCGTCACCTGTTTATTTTGCGCAAAACCCCTAGACTTTCAAAATATTGCAGATATGTCCCTGAGGCAGTTACAAGGGGAACTGAAATTGAAATCTCCAATCCATAACCCTAGCTAGCTCTCCTCGGCGGCGGCGACGGTGACCGTTGAGGCGGTCGAACGGAAGGAGGAGGCGTGAGGCCGGGACGATTCGTACGAGGGAGGCGGAGGTGGTCCAATGGGGGCAAATCGAAGCTCGAGGCTGCTAGAATCAGAGCTCAAAGGTGGCTTCGAGGGCGGTGGCGGGATCTGCAGCGACGACGGCGACGCATGGGCCATGGTGACCGCGCCACAAGAAAGGAAGAAAATCCGTCGCGGGGACATACCATACGCCGACGGGTCTTCATGGTGCTCACGGTAGTGCATCGCCGTCGGGTTCGGAGAGAAACCACCGCTGTTCTGTTCCTCGACCTCGCCGAAACAGGTAATAAGGAAATAAAGAGAATAAAAGGAAAGAAGAGAATCGCTAGATTTTGCGGACTAAAGTGCAAAATTGCGTCCAAACCCAACTGCCAAATGTGGAGGGACTTGATTGCAATTTTTATTCTCTAAGGGATTGAAGTGTAAATTATTTTGGTCCACTCAACGTCCGACGTGGCAATTTGGGACTAATTAGTTCGGGCTAAACAAGTTGTGGGACTGTCAACGCATGTTTTGCAAGTTGTGGGACTAAAATGCACGGGACGCGCAAGTTGTGAGACTAAAAGTGTAATTACCTCAATTAAAAAATGCATCTATTCTGGATAGTAGATGGTGCTGGACTGAATGGAATCCATTCTGCAATTCTTTGTTGGTTTAGATACTTTGAATCACTATTGAACCCACTATGTCTTGCAAGACACAATTGACCAGGAACATAGAAGCAATGAATCAATGTCGACGCTTAATTTTATACAATGGAAGTTTCTAGAAATATGCACATAGCCATACACTAGAAACCTTTGCACGCTTTTGGATCGCTACCTTGATGCTAAGGAGTATTAAAATACACACACACTCACACACACACGCAATATTTTATTAAATGCCAAATATAATTATGGAAGCAAACATTGTACTCCCTCCGATCCACAAAGATTGTCGCGAGTTGAACAGTCCAAAACTTACGTACCTAGCTATTTCGGTACGACACTTAATCCGGATCGGAGGGAGTAACATAATAAAGTTTAAATTTAGTACAAAGGAAGTCTATTTTACGATGATAACCATTACAGCCATACACTGGGTAATACAAAAAATATATTAACAAAGACAAAATGTTGTTTACTGAATAGATATACTTGTTAAGATTGTATCATGATAAATAATCTGTAAAAAGAAAATATTTGTATAAATTAAACTGTTTTAGTTTCACAGTGTACAAAGTTTGCTTGGACCAACCGAAGTGGACTAGCGAGATCAAGTCAAACGGCGAATTTCCGCGTGCCTGCTCTGTCCCGCGAAGAAAGTAGAGAGCAACTACTTGTTTCCATGCTCAGTATCATGCTTTGTGAAGAAAAAGTTGAAGAATTCCTATATATTTGTATTGTGTTTCATTACCAAATGTATTATTTTATAGTTTTGACCTTCTTTGGATTTTCTCCTTGTACAAAGACTTACCATTTTAAGTTTCCCACAAAATAAATATAAGCATGATACTGAGCTATAAGTCTAATATTTTTTATTCCTACAATGGGCCACGGGATCTAACCTTTTGGCTCCCAAACATTATCAACACGATAATTATGTATAACAAGGGACGAACGTATAGAAGACTAGAATTAGATTCACCTTTATTTACACATACCATCGATTAAAGTCTAGTTTTGTGCTCCCTCCGTCCCAATCAACATTGCGCAAAGGAATATAAGGGAGAAAATGTAGGGCTTGACGAATTTCAGTTGACACGGTGCTATTGTGTCCGCACCTTGGCCAACCAGTTCTAACCCGCACTAATGACACCATCCGGATCCTCTTCATGACCCAATCCACTTAAGTTCATGGCCAAACATTTAGGGCTTGTTTGGTTTGAGGATTCTAAAGACGTAGGGATTGAAAAAACACAAGAACATGCTAGGAATGCATGCGGAGAAAAGATAAATGAAAAACACATACATTCTGTAAACTTAGATGTTTGGTTCACATAAATAGGAAAAACAGATGATCCTACTCCCTCCGTTCCGTAAAACAAGCCGTATAAATTTGGTCAAAAGACAAACCATGTGAAGTTTGACCAAAATTCTAGAAAAAAACTAACAACCTCTAGAATGTAAAATCAATCTTATTAGACACATCATTAAATATATTTTCACATGATATATTAGAATATTATAATTGTAAATTTGATAAACTTTACATAGTTTGACTTCAGGAATAAAAATATACGCCTTATTTCCAGGAATGGAGGTAGTAATGAACATGGTTAAATAAATGTCAAACCACATGAGAAATCATAATTAAGATGTTAATATGCCACTAAAGAGGCCAATCTCGTTCTTCGTCGCAGGAATTTGAAAAGGAGACCCAGTGGATTGTAAAATTCCTGCATTGGATCGAAGAGGTCGACTAGAGAGGGGGAGGGGGTGAATAGGAGACTACAATTTTACTTTATATTCTCGATTTAGGGAGTTGCTAAATACAAGTTCTCTAGATTATGCAACTAGATGAATAACCTATATGATGAGTAAGATACAAGCTAGTAATAAAATAACTAAGCAAGTTGTACTAGCAACATGTAAAGGAGGTTAAGCGATAACCACACAATGACATGGAGATTTATCTCGAAGTTCACTTCCCAATGGAAGTTAATCTCTGTTGGACCGGTGTGGAGTCACAATGATCCCCAAATAGCCATCAATGGCACATCGTATCTCCTTTGTGCCCCCACCAATGTGGAGTGCCACGAGCCACTATATGTTATTCTTGAAGGAGGCAACCAAACCTTTACAAACAAAGTTAAGCCACACTCCACAACTTTATTGGAGGCTCCAAACAAGATCCCGGAGAATCCCAAAGCCTTGGAGAACAACAACGTCTGTCTAGGGTTCCAGTGAACCCAAGAGGTAACAAGATCCACAATGGATTTAATGGGCGGAATCAAGATTGGTTGGGTGGAAGTATAGATCTAGATCTCCTCATTCACTACTCAAACAATCAAGATGTTTGGGGGCAAGGGAGTGAGAGATCTAGGTGTTTGAAACTTTGGACATTAATGGTGGAGAGAGAGAGTATCAAGCTTGGGACTTCTAGCGAAGAAGACCCACTTATATAGGTGCTCCGAAATCTGGCCGTTGCGTGTTGTTTCCCGCAGGTCCGTGCGATGCCCTAGTCCCAACATTTCCTCGATAGAAACCGCAGGGTCGTTACTACTCTCTATAGGCCCGGTAGTACCGAAGGATCGGTACAACCGGCTTACTTCCGGCTAAGAAACATGGAGAGATCAGTACCGAATCCCAGTGGTCCGGAAGTAGCCTCGTAGTGGGTGCGGTAGTACCGACACCCTCAAGGGCGGTACTACCGGCTAGTACAGCGGTACTTTCGGGGTATCGGGACAATCTGCAACGCAACCCTTGTAAAAGGGAGACGGTACTACCGGGTCCTGAAGCAAATGCACATACAGCCAAATAGAGTGTGATCATGATCAAAGAGCATAGGAGGGTTGTGGGATGCAATATATTTTGCGTGCGTGTGTCATAAAATGATTCCATCCATACCTCTGATGCAGATCCCCCTCTTGATAGTACGATTTTCCTAAACTTGCACAAACGCGGAAAACTTGCACAAACATGACATAGGAAAACCACGTCTTCGCTTACCCTTTTTTTAGGGGTCGTCCATCCACCACGTGCTTTCGACAAATGTAACTATAGGCTTAAGCACACAATTAGTCAGCAAATCACGTTATTATTAACACCAAACCCACTTAGGAATAGAAATGCTATTTCAATCTCCCCTTTTTGGTGTTTGATGACCAACATAATAATTTGTGACAAAGCAGTCTACAAAATATAAATGGGCTCCCCCTGATATGTGCGAATGCAAGATGCACACCATCAAGGGCAAAAAGCTCCACCTATACTTTTAAACCTTGCAAGTACATATGAACAGAATGTAGAACTAGTAGCTTGCAACAAATAAAGCCATGAGATATAAACATGCATCTTAACTTAATCCAGAGCATACATAGCGCCTTTAAAATGATAATTATGATAGACATATAAAATACAAAGGAAATCCGGTTGTTGTATCCATTATTATATGTTCTATCAACGACGAGTCTCAAAAAAATATGAAAGATATCATTTATTCTTGCGACATTGTTAATTATGATCTGAAACTTAGCGCTCGCTCAAGTTCTACATCGTCGGATTTACATCGCGATCCGTGCACCTATGAAGTTGTTGAGTTGCAATTGCATCTAACATGTAAAAAAATGCACCGTTGAATTTACTTCGTGATTTATGCTAGTAATAAGTTATAACATGCGTTGCATCTGATATTTGGTGATGTCATCTAACTGAAAACTAAATTTATATTTTAATAAAGGCGGGACCAGTTTTTCATTACTAGAAAGCAGATGTTTTGACACAGAAACCAAACTTACGCTGGGGACCTCCAGCTCTGAGATAAAGGGCAGCAGAACTGAAAGTACACACCCGGCCACGCAGGGCTAAACTCAAGACTAGCTAGTCTATAGAGATAAACTGAACACATCTTCTCATTAGACTGAGAATTTGTCACACCCTTATTTTTGTTACGTACCCCACGAGCTACAAATTAAAGCTCATGTTTGAGTAACTAATTCTATAGAAGCCGATGGACTTCTATAGATTTCAGCTTACCATATAAGTCCTACATAATAGACGACGAGTTACACGCAAGAGCTTGCACGGTTGGGGCGACGGACGCTACTAGCTTAATGGTGCTGAGGATCCGGGCCGCCGGGGCTGGTCCTTTTCGACTCAGAGTACGGCATCGCAGTCCTCGCAGCTGACAAGTGACCAGTCCCCGCCGGCTGCGAGAAGGCGGCGGCGGCGGGATTGCTCACAGTGACCAGCATTCTCCGGCCACCAGTCACCACCTGCGCCGGGAGGCGATCAGCCGCCTCACCGCGCGAGACCGCGGACAAGAGGACGAGAAGGAGGAGTGCGGCGCACTCCGCCGGCATCCTCAACGAGCTCGAGGTGGACGCCATGGGAGGTATGAGGTATCGAACTAGCTAGCTAGCTTCGTCTCGAAGGCTAATCTGTAGCTAGTTCTGTGGCTGTGCCGGCCGGTGTTAAGTGATCGATCCAGTTCGGCACGACGTAGCTGCACGACGCCGGGTTGATTTTATAGGCACTCTCCGAGAGCGGTTGGCCGTTTCGACAAAACTAAGCGTTGCATGCGATGGTGCAGATCGCCTGTGCGTTGCACCGGCTGCTTGAACGAAACGACGAGAGCGATGATCTCATACCCTCAATAAAAACGAGACCACTTTCTGCCGATGGCCCCGGCCGCTGCGCGTTGCCATGTTGCACCTAGTAACAGACTTTTGCTTGAAAGCCTCGGATGCATGCATGCAACGCGGAATGGCCCTCTCACACCCACCACATCTCGACGTCCGGAGATACCTGTTTTGTAAGTTTGCATTCTAGTCCTCCATTGATTTCTTAATAGCGTGTAGTCCCATCTCTCCCCTCTCTTGTTTCTGAGCGGCGACGACCAACTACAGACACACCTGATGCTCACGGGGAGTACAGAGGCAACGGCGGGAAGGACTCACGGGGCCGCATCAGAGGGCCAAAACGGAGGACAGCCTACGGAAGGGTTCTTGCATGCTTCAGTTGGCGTTGCGGCTGTCGACAACGCCACTATCTCCTCCTCACAGTGACGGATCTAGGATCATAGTGATCGGGTTACCACCGTTTACACTAAAATGGATGAATAACGTAATTTCGATATTTTGGTTAAAATTGTGAAAAAATACACTATAAGTAGTGTGCTTTGGTCTTAATATCATCATACTTCTACACATGGTTCCAAAATAGACTATAAGTTGTCAACAAGTATATGGTATGGAATTTTGAAGGGGCTGACATGGCACCCATTGATACACCATGACAAAATTGCGTGTTTCTCTACTGGATCTTGATACGGAAACAAGGTTATTTTCCTTCATAACTTTGTAAAATCTTTGTGAAACCATGTGTGAAAATTGCATGTATCTTGTTCAAGCTTGATGGTGAATGAAACTGGCTTCCTTGATACCTTCAATAATATTTTGTGGGCTATGCATGAAAAATGCATGAATCTCTCGTGAATCTTGATATTGTGTGAACCTTACTACATTTCTTAATACCTTCAAAAATGGTGTAAAAAATGTTGATATTTTTCATATAAACAGTGTGTGTAATTTGGTTGAGTTCATCCGGGATTGGTACATCAACATCAGGATGAAATATCACGTGGACAAGGAAAAATAAACATCAAATATACAGCAAACATAAGGGGCGCTGTGTAAAATGCAAAAACATAGGAACGAGGATAGAGGTGGAGGACATTTTGAAAAATGGCAGCATGAACCTCCAAGCAATGGACGGTGACAGATAAGCCTGGGACGTCAGCATACGGGAGAATGTTTTTTCGGCATGCACGATACATGTTTCGGCGCCGAAATGTAGACTTTGTTTGTTAGACAAAACCATCGTTATCAAGGTCCACTTGTATGGTTGAAACCGCTGTATGACGTGAGAAATTAAATCTGTATGAATGGTATCTTTAGCAAAACCACCTCACGCGAATTAGCAATTGCCGCAACATTGATCTGGATATGTATATTCAATCGCTTCTCATTGTTTTCCGCCACATGAACCGTGTCCCAATTCGATCCATTCTAGGTACGTAAGGGCACACGATTAACTTATCAAAGAGTTGTGTCCACGTACACACCCACTTTTAACTCGAAATGCCTTGCCAAATTGAAGTTGAGATCGATCGACCGAGTAATCGAGCTATTGGTGCTGGTACTAACCTTTTTTAAAGATCCATTACCAAAGGCGGTAACCACCCTAGCTAGCTACGTACACTTATAGTAGGCGATCGACTACAATACTACACAAACCGGCCGGTAGGTAGCTTACTGGACATTCGTGCATGAGTGCAGTGCATGAAATACCCCACCAGATAGTTAAGAGCATCTCCAACCCAAATCCGGACCCGCTACTTCCCCTATACTCCCGGCGGACATCACGCACATATCGTCCGGATATAAAAACCATATCCAATGGACTCCAAAGCTAAACCAAATGTTTGTATTGTCTGGCAACTTTCATATCCGAATCCGACATGCCGGGCCCACTCTAGACCTCCCCAAATAGTTCCCAACCCTCGCCTGACCATCACACTGAAAGATCGAGATGCCGCCTAAAGGGGGGCAGGGGTGAATATACGTTTTAAAAATCTACTACGGATTTTTCCTAAAAGAATGCAGAAACTATCGTTAAGTTTTCAACCACAAAACCTAAATATGCTAGGTTTAACTAGTGCATCAACAGGTTAAGCTAAACAAGATAAGTACAACAGATATTTCACAAGTGATAAACAAGATATATTACTTCAAACTCGATGCCTATTACAAGGATATAAACTCGGGTATAAAAGATAACTGAGCCACACACAGACGAAAATGTACCTCGATGGAAGGAAACTAGTCATCGTTGAAGAGGTCTGGGTTACCACGAAGAAGGACTCTCTGGACAATACGAAAGCTCACATTCTTCTCCGAGCGCCTCCACGAAGTTAGAACCTTTTTCCTTATGGCTAGCCTTTTCTCCACTCCGGAGATGGCAAACTCCACAAACACTTCACAATCCCCACGAAGGAGAAATACGACCCTCGTCACAATCTTTCAAGAAGAGGTTACTGTGGTCGCAACCACGAACCATTTAGGAGGAACACCCTACAAGAATAACAAGCTTACGGGCTCTCACACAACGAATCAATGTGGAGAGGTCAAACCGATGCAACCAATGCAAAGCAACACCACAAAGATGTTCTCAAATCTTTCTCTCTCGAATTTCACCTAAGCAAAAAATGCAAGGGGGTAATAGGAAAGGAAGAACAATGGAGGAGGTTA
Organism: Poa pratensis; assembly: GCA_947311845.1. Taxonomy (NCBI): domain Eukaryota; kingdom Viridiplantae; phylum Streptophyta; class Magnoliopsida; order Poales; family Poaceae; genus Poa; species Poa pratensis. Next base: position 31,318,076 of record CAMZMU010000082.1, on the reverse strand, counting down.
ACCAATGACTCAAAAATTAAGATCCAATATATGGGTTCACTTCACTTAGAAGGGGATTTGATCCGTGGAGACGTAGATCTAGATCACTCTCTTTTCTTTCAGAATTAATCAAGAATCATTGAAGTGAATGAGGAGGAACAAAGGTTTTGATGGTCAACAATGGTGGATAAACTTGTGCTCAAAAGCCCTAGAAACCTTTGGGAAAAAGATTCACAGATAGCCCCTTAAAAACTAGCCGTTTTGGGCTGAACATGGCCCGCCGGACATTCCGGCACCAAAGTTGCCAGACAGTTCGACACATGTGCCAAGATAGCACGATGCCTCTGTTCAACGCAAAAACCAATCTCTAGATGAACTGCAATGAAACGTGAGTAAGCTGAAAGTTGTTCGTATTGAAAATACAAACAACTTTACTTTTGAACCATCTTCTTTGGAGGTCATATGCAGCCTACATATCCAAGAATCCGAGCAGGACATAAAAGACAAGAAACTGGAAAACGGAAAAACATATATTTGCCCGATAGAAACAGTTGTCGGATAGTCCTGCCAATTCCGCCGGACGGTTTGTCACCGGACACCTGCTGGTCATGTACGGCATATGTCCGACGGGACTTTGTTTGACAGATACTCCATCGCCTGAAAAACAGTTAAAACGTGATATCTTTTACATCCGAACTCCATTTTCAATGAATTTGGACTTGTTTTGAAACTACCAACAATCTCTAAGTCCTCACATAGAGAAATACCAAAGATCAACTGAATAGGATAGGACCATAAGTAGAAAGGTTCGACCTCTCTAGAAAGAAGAACCGGCAAATATTCTTCTACTAATATTCTTTAGATGATTCTAATAATAATTGGTTCTTGATGTTTCGTCGTGCGGGTGTATTTTTGTAGCAGCTTGTTGCTTTAGTATATCTAGGGCGCTTCATCTATATGTAGGTCAGCTTTTTCTCTGGGAGGGTATGTAGTAATGTAGATCAGCTAGATCCATCGCCTAGGTCATAGCTAGCTAACTAGGGCGCTCCGTGTCACTTTCCACTGGCCCATTCTATATACACGTAGGACGGAGCAATGGGCGCGAGGCAGGGAGACGTAGTTCTGGCTCCAATGGCAGCCAGATTAAGGAGACCTCCACGGCATGCACGCACTATGGCGCTGGCCGGCCATTGGCACCTTTCCCCATAGGCCATGCGACTCTCGGTCGGGAAGAGAAGCTGGATGCGGCAACTACGGGGGAGGCACTCACCGTTTTGATTAACAAAGATGGAAGGTACATGCCACCGGTCGAGTGCTGTATTGCTGGAGAAGAAAACGAAAATGCTAAAATGTATGCGGGATTGCAGATACAATGAACTAGTGTCCGTATCAGCATGAATTAGGCAGTGTGTGTATGTGTATAGGTTGTATTGGCGAGAGGAAGTAATATTGTAAACAGAAGTGAGACGGCAAGCATTTTGGATATGCCATGTGAAAGCCCCATTTTTCACATGCATGGTTTTTGACAGTGTTGGTCGGTCCCCCAGGGCATAGTTGCAACTAAGATTTAATAAAAAAAAGATGCCCGATGCGCTCACCTTTGCAATGGTAGTTGGAATGATTCCAAGGAATAGTTGGAAAGCTCCATGCCAACGACAGATGTCACCAACCCAGAAGGATGCAAGATGATCCGAATGTTGTCAGGTAATCCTGAGTTGGATCTGATTCTGTTCTGTATGAGTAGAGCAGCACTATCTATATATCTCCCTTTCACCCATTGAAAACAGGGTTACTTTCTGCTGAAAATTACCAGGGTATCAGCAAGGGCGAATGGCTGTACAAAGGAAGCAGCGGAATATACATCTACGTAAAGACACTGCCACAAGGGCTCAAAATGATGCTACTGTGGGAGGAAAGGTAGCCTGGTGACACCGCTCTGTGTATAGTCCATGCCATCGGAGTTGTCTGAATCTGTGATCCCAGGTGCACTTCCTTGCTCCGGGGCGGAGCCTTCTTCTCGATCCACAAACTGTGGAAGGATTCTCAGGCAAGCGTTTGGCTTCTGGCCTATGACTTCCCACTTGAGGTTGAAGCTTTCGACGAGATTCACTTGGGAGGAGATGATGGTTGATGGTCTGGGCAGTAGCTGCACGCTCTCCCCTTTCGGAATAACTACTTGCTCAACTGCTAATCTCGCTTCCTGTTATCAACGAAACAAAAATTTATTTTCGACAAGGATGGATGCAAGACAAGACGGATGCGATCATTATACCTCTAAAGCATCGGTTTCCTCTGATGATCGTACTCCCTCCTTATCTTCAAAATCCATCAACCCATCCATGTGATCATCCACAAGGACACGAAGGGCCCTAGTTATTTGCACCAGAGAGTTTGTCTACAAAGAAAAGTGAGTAAACGCTTTCACTTGAAAAAAATAACGGTGCATTGAACACGAAAAGTGTGCATGCATACCTTAGCGAAGAAAACAGGTATATCTTGTGATTTCACTACAGCCTGAATCTGAGAATTCTTCTTGAGCTTTGATTGCAAAGCAATCACTGCATCAGCTTCACTGATATTGTATGTCAAAGTGATCATGTCCTCCAGCTCCAGTTGTTTAATCGCTTGCAAGGCAATTTCCTCGGATATCTAGAACAGCCTATCCAATAAGTTACAAACTAAGTACTGAAAATTCTACAAATATTTTTAAACAAGGAAACGGAAACTAACAAAATTCATCATTTCACCATTATCTTGTTGCAATGACAGGAAGAATCCAAAAAGGAAGGAAAGTGATATAAGTTGTGAAAAAGCATTAACCCTCCACAACCCTCAGGCCTCAACACACTAGCAGCATGCAGCACTTTCCAAAATCCCCTAAGATTGCAAGACTTTTTTGCGATTAAGGTCGATCACTGTACAAAGTGATGGTTGATATCATGGAGACTTGGTAACAAGCTTAATGTACTTTCATACTCCTTACAATTTCGATATTATACAACCAAAAGCACTCAATGTCCATACCAAATAAGCATCACATTAACACCCAAAACTAAAACTTTAATAAGCATGCAAATGAAATACTGAAGGTCACTGTTTAAAATATTGAACATCGAAGAGATGACCTATTGAAGAAATCCGTACCCCATAAGCATATAGATTGAAGCCTGCCTCAGATTCATTAGACATCTCCATATGCCCTTTGGCAGGATCAAGATTAAATGCAGTGTCCAAGCTTGTCCTGGCGTTACTTAGAGAAGCAACCTCAAATTGAGGTGCAATTTCATAAGGACCACGACCAAACTGATCCTTCGGCGTACGAACTTCCTGCTGCGCCAGCCTGGTTGAACCCAACTTCCGAATTTCAACATTAGGCAGCCTGCCTGCGCCAACAAAACAAAATTTGGTCATATTGGCTTCACAGAGTATAGTATGAGAAAAATCATATCGTCAAATGTAATAAGATAATGCAGTTGATTAATGGCATAATCAGAGAGAACCTGCAAGCAAAGCATCGACTGTAGCTTCCAGACAACGATGGACGCGTAACTCAGTTTTCGACACGATCTCTACAGCATATGCAAATGTTGATGGGCCCTTTCGCTCTAGTACAGTTTTTTGGACCCTTCTCCTGCTTGCTTCTTCGTCGCCAAGGGTGACACTCTTACATAAACAATAAAGCATATTGTAATTAAACTTATTGAGAAGGATTTAAATTAGTAACCATGGCAAAACGACAAACGAGTAAAGATCTTTTGTGCATTCTACAGACAAAACAGCATACATGGTAGACCAAATTAGTTGCTGGATAGGGAGGCTTAGGAGGGTGGATCTACAGCCATACATCGACAAAGTTGCATCGAGATTAAATCCATGGAAGGCCAAATTCCTCAACCGAGCCAGATGCAATGCCATGGTCAAATCGGTCCTCACTGCCCTGCCAATCTTCCTACTCACAGCTATAAAGGCTGATAAAGCCACCCTGAAGGCATTTGGGCACAGGACACCCACCTGTCCTGGAATATTACCATGCTGTTATTAAGACTCCTACAGCGCATCCCAAGGGCCTCAGATCAGCTGTTACACTGATTACCTGAGAAATTTGGAAGGAAAGAAATTCTCGCATCTTCAACAACATATCGTCGATGCCATCGGTCCTCGTCCAAAAGATCAAAGATGAAGGCAAAAACTGGATCCTTGTGGGAGATAAGAATTTAGCAGAGATCGTCGCTTAGGACCCGTTATGTGAACCTTTTGTTAGAAGTAATCTTGCCATATGTATGTATGAAGTTTCTGGTAGGTCCATGAAGTATCCAGGGTATGTAGGAGTCCTAGTAGGAGTAAAAGTCTGAAGGTTTTGTGTTCAAGTTAGTTTTGAATAGCTTAAGGGAGCAACTCTGTAGTAGTTTTTAGATGTTACAGGAGTACTGTAACCGACCTACTGTTCCGACCTAGAAAGCCTATAAAAGGTTGTATCCCCTTTGTATGAGAACTAAGGTTGTAAGCCAAGATGTAGCCTCAAGCATATGTATGAAATAGATAGAGCATATATGTGTCCGTCATATATGCATATGTGTTAGTGTGTGTGAAACACAACCGTATTGGAAGGAGCTAAGTGTTAGCTCCTACACCTTTTTTTAATTTTGGCCTAGACCTGTCATGTTTGCATATCAATATAAAAGGCAAAGCTTTTGCCTCGTTTCAAAAAAAAATCCAACCAAGCCTGCTTGGAAAATGTTTGTGGAGAAATGGTTAGTTTCATCACAGTACACTTCTAAGTGAGTGAATAGCATAAAACCACCACGTTTGTGGCCGAATTCCTCAAAGGCCACCAGTTTTCGTTCTCGTAGCGTAAAACAACCGGCCATGTTAAAAATTTCGCAATAAACACTGATTAGTCATTTAGCTCGGATTGACACCGTATTGCAATAAACACTGCCACATACTCGTTGAAGCTGACCATGCCGATGCCGAGCTGGTGGTGGGTTTGGAAAATAAAGAGGGGCACCTAACGGCCGTGCCAATGCGGTGCTGGTGGCGCGCGAAGCCGCGCCATCACCACACTGGGTTTTGGTGTATTCACCTACTCCTCCAGCAAGCCGTCACGCACCGGCGATTAGGACGATGACAACATACTCCGGCCATTGTCAGAATCCTCGCCCGCACCTGCAGCAGCACCAGCAGGGGAGCGCCAAGGAGCAGCGCCGTCGTCCTCCTCCTCCTTGCTGAGGATGCTTGCAGGAGATCTGGCCAGGAATGGGGAAGTTGGAGAGGAGGAGCGTGTCGGCGCCGGTCTGAAACGGTGTCAATCCGAGCTAACAACCAATCAGTGTTTACTGCGAAATGTTTAACATGGACCGGTTGTTTTACGCTCCGTAAACATAATCTGGTGGGTGAATTCAGCCGCAAAGGTGGTGGTTTTCATGCTATCACTTCTTTTAACAACCTTCCCACTGCAATAAATAGGTACGGCCCCAGGTTTATTCGATATAAGTTGCTATGTTTTAAACCCATCCTTGTCAATAACCAAAGCAGTAAAAGGTTTAGATTGATATCACAATCTTGGCATGCTCAGTTTGGACATGTAATTTTGTATGTTCGTGTTTTGAGCTACATAAACAGCATGACATACTATCACCAAAACAAGGACAGATAATTGGAAGTCCTAGGGGATAAGGTTATCTGGATGAACCGCATCATTTCTTCACAACTTCCACTGGCATAATACAGTTCCTCCTGCTGCAGTACGAAAATACAATATTTTCATTACAGTGAATAGAATTAAGTGTAGTATGCCAAACCTGTACTCCTCCTACAAGCATATCTAGTGATGGGTTCATCGTCAGGTTCTCTATCGTTACACCATGAGCGGAGGCAACAAGTTGTATACCCCGTTGTGCAATGGTGCTAGCAGCCATAGCCTCTAGCTTAGTTCCAATTTCATCAATGACGATCGCTTGAGGCATATGGTTTTCCACAGCTTCTATCAACACCTGATTGATATTAAAGAAACATAATGAACATACAGGCTAAGTGGTGTGCTAAAAAAAGGACATCAGTGTTCAGTACATGTATCGAATGGTCTGACACACTGCATAAACAGGCACATCTGTTTTAAGCATGCATGGCAATGCCGGATTGCCGGGTAATAGGCTTTTGATTAGTACAATAAAACATATACTTCACACAGCAATAGGGTATACATCAAGAGAACAGACCTTATGCTGCATTTCTTGGTTAGGCACTTGCAACCTACGGGCATTGCCTATTCCTGGGTGAGGAATATCACCATCTCCACCTATCTCATTAGATGTATCAACAATCATCACCCGCTTATCATAATCATCTGCTAGCATACGGGCAATCTCTCTGCAAGATGAAGCAATAATTTGATGCTTAAATTGACACATAAACTCTCCTGATTATAGTTGGTTGTTACACATATGTAATCCACCCCTAGTACACAACATAGAGGTTCATTAATCCAAGGCTACCTTATGACAGTTGTCTTCCCCACCCCTGGCGGGCCGATGAGCAGCAGCGATCCACCATCCTTCACCAAATCCTGAAGCAAGTTAGCACTTCCTGCCACAGCCCTCCCGACGCGGCAAGTCAATCCCACAATGTCTCCCTTCCTGTTCCTGATCGCGCTGATCCGGTGCAGTGTGCGGCTGATTCCGGCACGATTGTCCCCTCCAAAGTCCCCAACCTACCAAAAGGAGACAAGCTAATTAAACTGGGTCGTCTAGTCACAATGCAACAGCAGTCAGTGTATCACGGTGTGCAGATTAAGAGCAGTCGTGGTCTGTGAGGTTGACCTTGGCGGTGGCGTGGTGGAGGTCGTCGAAGGAGATGGGGCGGTCGGAGAGGAGGAAGTCGCCGGAGGGGAAGCGGGCGAGCGGGGGGCGACCGAGGTCCATGACCACCTCCACCAGCGCGGGGAGCTCCGGGTGGTCCTCCACCCTCTGCCGCAGCTCACCAGGGAGCAGCTCCAGGAGCCTTCCCAGCTCATCTTCGAACCCCTCCGCCCCCGCGGTCTCGCCCTGCGTGGCGCGCAGGGGAGCGCGGCGGAGGGAGAGGGGGCGAGCGGTGACTGGGCCGGACGTGACTGAGGCGAAGCGGCGAGAGGATGGGAGAGGGAGTGGGTACGGTGGGATGAGGGATACCCGCAGGCAGCGGTGGAGCTGCGGCGGCGGCGGCGGCATCCCGGCGGCCGCGGGCACGAGTGGAGGGGAAGAACTGAGGATTGGACGCGGGAGGCTCACTGTCGTTCATGTGTAACCGTCCCGCAGCAATGGACGATGATCGGAGCCAACAGTGGCTGGATTGGGCCATTGGACGGTCAGGATCGCCAAGACATTCACCCGATTACTTTTAACAACATTCACACGATTACTTGGTGGCAATATTCTGCTTAAACTTCAGAGTGATTCTTCGACGCCTCGCTATAGGCAGGATCATCATCTTATATTTTTATTATGCGATCCTGCCTAAATTGATTTTACGGTACAGGCGCTTATCACCTCTCATTAATGCCTCGCGGTAATGATTTCTGACCTTTATACTCCCTCCCTTCACTTATAAGGCACTTCACCTACCATTTTAATTTTGACCACAAGATACTAAAACGAGTAAATCAAGACTTATTTTGTACATAGAATCACTCATTTTAGTATGTATGTGGTCAAAATTGAAATGATACGTAGAGTGCTTTATAAAAGTGAATGTAGGAAGCACCATTAATGGATTATGGATCAAACTATTTCGTGGATTGGATTTCATTTAGTGTTAACTTTTAGTGAGACATATATCATGTCTTTTAAACATGAATTTGATCTTTGACAAACATAGGGTATAACCATCCTCTGGGAAATCTATCGATCAACTTTTTTTTTCTTGGTTTTCAAGTTGGGACACGCATGGAGTTCAAATGACTTTGTGGTTTGAAACCTTGAAGAGGATAATAGCTAGTAGAGGTGGAAAACAATATCAGTCAGCATGCGTCCAAAAATGCTACTGAAACTCAAAATAAATGAATTTTTGTGTTGACCATACTCCACTATTGGCAGCATCACTATAAAAAATATACATTGATTTTAATTTGTGGGGCAACAAAAATCATCCATTATTAAACGTCTTCGAAATTAACCGCTAAATTGTTGTAGGACATATAGCTGGCAACTTAGACCAATTGTAAACAAATTTTCGACAAAGCAGCTAGAACGTTAAAAGAACTATAAGGCTAATTCAGAACTATTTCTCAATGGAAACACACACGACACCATACTTCTTAATTTATTTGTCCCTAACTGATAGGAATCCATGAGCTCAAGGACTAAGCAATTGACACTACACACTCTCTATAAAAAAAAGATATTTCAAGAGATAAGGACAAGTATGAATCCTGATAATGTCACCTCTCCACAATAACCTCCTAAGTATAGAATTAAGCACATGTCAGCCGAGAGATAATTCCACTTCATGGACATGAAGGACATCCTATAAGCTTCTATTTTAGACAATTCAGACTGGATATATTCAAAAAGGAGAAGGATTAATTTTCATTGCTTTAATTTTAGACAGATCAAAAACTGAGAGCAGACAAGAGAAATAATATAGCCTTCCGTGTACTCACATAAACAGTGCATAAGTGCTATGTGAATCATATATACTCAGAAAATAGAGCACAAAAACATTACATACATGCAAAAAACCTTACATTGCTTGCTTGGCACCTCTTAAGTGCCAATGAAATCACAATAGCAAACACGACAATTCGTCAAACTGAAACAAGAACATACTTTTTTTTTCTCGAAATGGAAACAAGAACATACTTGCAACCTTGTAGGTAACATAATGAAAACCTACACAAATTACCTTGTGGTTTGGAACTGGAAGACAATAATAGCCAATAGAGGTGGATAATTTTTTGCCTTTTTGAAGCTGTTGATACCATGTAGGTGGTTAACATACCACAAAAGGACCATGGGATTGACATCTAAGGACTGATTTTTCAATATTTTGGGAGTTCATTGAGTGCCCACCCACACAACATGCAACCTGACAAACCTAGGTGCATAATACAAAATGAAATCAAAAGTAGGTATGGAAGAGGTAATCAAAATCAGATCCGTGGATTTTATTGGTATGTTCCCTTTATAAGACGTCTTTGTTTTAGGTCAAGGTTTGGTCCTTCGTATCGCCTTCTCTGCACAGACAGATCGGCTAAGATTATTGCAATGTCAGCTCACTAACAATACAGGTTCCATGGAAAAAAAAACTCTTGTTAACAAATTGTGCAGAAAATGAGAACCAATAGTATGTACTCAAAACGCCAAGCAAAGAAACAACTTAAAAAATAACCATGTTTTAAATCATCAGAATTCTGTACTCTGAAACATGTCCCAGCAACATCTAAATTTTATGAATAGGCCATAGTCTAATAAATAGATCTATAAATTTGAAAGAAGAGAAACATGTGAAAAGCTTGGAGAAGATCGTCAAGAAGTAATCATCAACAAAAATAACAGATAATTAAATCCTAACAGTAACTTATAGATCTAACCGTCAAAAATAGTTCTGATGATGTGACTTAACGTGGTGTTTATACTAGACCCACCTCGTATCTTACTTTTAGTATATAATACTCCCTCCGTCCCAAAATAAGTGTCTCAAAGTTGTCCAAAAGTGAATGTATCTATACTTGTTTCATGTCTAGATACATCCACTTTTTGACAAATCTAAGACAGTTATTTTGGGACGGAGGGAGTAGAAGATTTGTTCTATCATATAGTATCAATTTAACCGTTTTCGTTAGAACTTCTTTTGTATGCTACATGAGTTTAACCTTTTTTGGTTCAAATTTCTGAAAATCATGTAAAATCACTGTGTCTGCAACTTGCAAGGCGAGCCCACACACTTTGAAGCTGAAATCTTGTCGGCGCACCGCGCCAGTGGCGGCCGCGCCCTCCACGTCGCCTCGTCGACGAATCGTCGTCCTGAAACCTCACAGATTTCACCAAACTCGCGCAGTGTCTGTGACACACCTACTCCGATCGATCACCCCAAGCAGATCCCCACAGCTTTAAACGCGCGCAGTGCAAAGCTCGCTCCATCCATCATCCTTCCCACCGCCGGCCGCCAGCCACCAGCCGCGCATGGACCCGCCGCCGCCGCAGCTGCGAGTCCTGGACAGTGTCAGGCTCTCCCCGGCGCGGCATCCACCCGCGTCGTCCCTGCCGCTCTCCGGCCTCGACGCCGACCGCAACGTGCTCGACGTCTCCTTCCGCACCGTCCGCTTCTACCCTCCCCACCCGGTCTCCCTCGACCCGCTCGACGTCCTCCAGGACGCCTTCGCCGCCGCGCTCGCCCTCTTCCCGCATCTCACCGGCTCCCTCGGCGACGACGGCCACGTCGTCTTCTCCGGGACCGGCGACGACGCCGTGACCCTCGTCCTCGCGGCGTCCGACCTGTCGGCGGCAGACATCGACGCGGACACTCCGGACTCGCCGCTGCTCGACCGCCTCGCGCCGCGCGATGGAGACGGCGGACCGGCAGCGATCGCGCTCCAGGCCACGCGGTTCGCCTGCGGCGGCGTCGCGCTGGGCATGCGGGTGGCGCACGCGCTCTGCGACGGCGCGGGGTCGACCAAGTTCCTCGCCGCCGCCTCGCGGTTCGCGCGTCGGGAAGAGCAGGTGATTTCGCCGGTGTGGGAGCGGCGGGAGCTCCTAGGCCCCCGGAACCCGCCGCGGGTAGTGACACCGTTCGACGCCGTCCTCGCGACGGGCGACGACGTCGTGCGCCGCGGGCCATACGGCGCGGCGAGCGACGACGGACACGATCGGCTCGCGAGGGTATGCTTCCATGTCAGCGACGCGCGCGTGGAGGCGCTCAGGGCGCAGCTCGCCGCCGACGCCGGCCTCAAGCTCACGACTTTCGAGGTTCTCGCCGCCTTCATCTGGCGCGCCAGGGTGAAGGCCAACGGGACCAGCCCCGACGAGGTGGTGAAGATGGTTTACTCCATGAACATCAGCGGGCTCCTCGACCCGCCGCTCCCGGAAGGGTACTGGGGCAACGTGTGCGTGCCGGTGTACGTGTCCCTCGCCGCCGGAGACCTCGTTGGCCGGCCGCTGGCGGAGACGGTCTCTCTGGTCAAGAAGAGCAAGCTGGGTGTGGACGAGGAGTACGTGCGGTCCTACGTCGACTTCCAGGATCTGCACCGAGGGGAGGGCGTCACGGCGGGGCGCGGCGTGAGCGCGTTCACAGACTGGCGGCGGCTGGGCCACTCGGAGGTGGACTTTGGGTGGGGCGGCCCGGACGCCGTGCTGCCGCTCTCCTGGCGGCTGCTCGGGAGCGTGGAGCCATGCTTCCTGCTGCCGTACGGCGCCGGGGACGAGCGGCGGCCGCGTGGGTTCAAGGTGTTCGTCGCGGTGCGGGAGGAGGCGGTGCCCCTGTTTAAAGAGGAAATGGAAGAGATACTCTTGCAGCATGACCACAGTGACTGCATTTCAGTTGGAAAACTGTAAAGTTGGGGGATTATTACAAATTCATCAAGAACTTCTGTTTAGGCAAATTTGTTAGTTCTCACCTTCTCATACAGTTACATTTGCACCACCTTCTCCTCGATCTCATGCGTCTCGTCTTATATCTGAATCTAGTTCTCTAGACCCTAAACCCCTCGCTGCCACCACGGATCGAATCCACTCATCAATTCGTCGTGCCCCCTCAACTAAATCATGTTTTTCTTTCGCAAATGAGGGAAAACTCCTGGCCTATGCTTCGAAACGATCTTGTGGTTTTTAGAAAATGAGATTCATTTGATCATTTCGAGCATTGTGAGGTTCAACGGTCACATATACGATTGGCATTAATTTGATCATTAGAAAATGAGAGTTTCCTGCCACCTCTTCTGTAGCCAATTCAACCGACATGTTTGAAAGGAGTCACATCGAACCCCCATCTCTATACAGTCTAAACCCTTAATCTACGGTTTGTGCAAAGGCTTTCCCAAATTGTTGCCTCTTTTTCCTTCGATTCATCGTCTAGTTGTTGCGCTATTTTTAGAATCTTCAGAAAAGAAGAATTGTTTGATACTTGGGAGAAAATCATTTCAGAAGGAGGGCATATAAAAACAAGAGAAACATATTGAAGTAGACTCAATATCGCGCAACATGCAACTACATTGATCACATCAATTTTTGATTATGCTAAGGTTATGGGCAAAAGATGGAGCTTAAATTTTTGCTCCAACAAAACCCTTTTAATCCAGCAGACAGACATTTACACACCAACACACAATGAATAGTAGAGATCCTAATCCTACCCAAAACCACTCTCATTAGATATGTGTGCAATCGCCAAACCAAATACATTCTACATTGGTCACTTCGTGTTCCAATAATGAAACAACAGTGTAAGAGACAAACGAAGAAAGTGTGTAAAAAGAAAGAGAACTTCACAAGATGTATCATACAACGATCGGTAACCGTTTCGCAGCGGGTTTCAAGCAGTGATCGAAGGAGCCTGAGGTTGTTGCTGCTTCTCTTGGTTCTTTCTCAAATCCTTCGACTTTGCACTGGGAGGGCCAGCCACCTTTGGTTTCTGCTCCGGTTTCGCCATTGGTTTCTTCTTGTCGGGAGAGGGAGATGACTTCTTCTTGGGAACTTTCCGGCCATTATTGGCGTTGCTTAGACTGATTGCGCCTTGCAGCTTAAGAGCCGACTGGTTTGCGCTGATGCTGTCTTTCTTTGACTGCCCTTTCTTCGAGGTTTCAGGGTGGGCCATTGATCGGGGCTCCCATGGCCGTGCAGCGATCCAGCGGTCCATCCAGCTCCAGCCCCAGCCACCGTTACCGACTCCGTAATTGAAGTTCCCTAGGCTTGTGGCAGACCTTGCCCTCCACTGCAAAAGGGCAGAACATATGTCTTACATTATTGAGATGCAGTTACACTGCTCTTTGGAAACAACTAATCATGAGTTTTCAAGCGAAATTCTATGCACTAAGTTTTGCACAACAACGAGTTGCAATATGAATATTAGTAGCTAGGAATAGTATGAACCTGATGGTTAAACGCATATGCCATGGCTCGCTCACGCTTTACTGAAGCTTCTTCCCTTAGATGTATCCTGGCAAGTATTTCATCCATAGTATTCGACCCTCCATTCCACTCAACCTGATAAAACATGCCGATGAACAAAACAAAATGTCAAGGAACTCTTTTTTTTTCCTCTAGTAAAGTTAGCCGATGAGTACTTTGTGATGACAAAATAAAGTCGGCATAAAGAAGAAAATTACCTGCAAATTTTGTAGTTTTGCATCAAGTTTTACTTGATTCTCTTGCTTCTTCTTCCTATTACGTCCTTCAGTAACCATGAAAGCACGACGGTTTCTTAGTTCAGCCTGTAACTTGTTCCAAGACTGTATGTAGCTCAATGTGGCACTAGTCTGCTTGTTAACTGGATTGCTGTTCCCAATAATACGCAGTCTTTTAAGTCCCTTCAGACAACGGAGAGTTTTCCTTGCCTGCATATAAGTTATGATTTATGCAGCGAAAATGCTATTTATTAGCTATTGTCCCAGTTAAATAGTCAAAATGATGGTGTTGCAACACATTATTGGTGTTACCTTGTAGCGCCGAAACGCATTCTGAATCCGAGTAGCCGCCCAATCTTCTAGTGCTGCGTTGTCTTCAGGGTCGCTGCTGGAAGAAGGACCAGTACTGGGCTTTTGCTGTGGCAGGTTAGCTCCATTGCGTAGAGCAGCAACCTTCATTGTAAAAGAAAGCATGTAAAAATGATGTTCTGTAAAGATTCATGACTTAATTCATCCAAAGATGTGTACATGTCCAGGTGAAAACCAACAATATACAATATATTTACTAATACGGCAATTTGTAGCTGGTATGACAATAAAAAAGCAAGACAAGTTTCATTGTCAATATTGACCAGAATGTAGCAGTATTTACTAATACGGCAATTTTGTACCACAAGGAAGGAGTTAAGAAATGGATGTTAGGCAATTGACGTCTCGAAGTTGATGTGGCAGGAAAAAAGAGTTATGAAGGACCAATTCAACAGTCAAGTCTTATTTTCCTGAACACGTTTCCACAGTCAAGTTTCTTTCACAGACCAGTCCAATGTCCATGTCCAAAAGTGATATTTGGCCATACCAATGGCAGGGAAATAAATACCACAACTCCAGATTCTTCTTTCCAAGGAACACAAGTCTCTGAATTTTCGTAAATTAACACAATATGTTGAGTGTTGCACAGTAAAGAATGGTCATACAATTTCGATCTTCCCAACCACAAAACACCAAAGATCGACAAGACAACTCAGCTACCAAAGAGCAATATTTTGATGTTTAGCACAGTATTAAACATCCATGCTGACGATTTCAGATCTCCTGATGTCAGTGAGCAGGGTCAGGTAGCTCACCAAAATACCAAACACGTAGGCGTAGGCAGGAGGTTCCTATCCCAGAATCCAGGCAGCACCCAACACACACACAAGTTTCAGACAAACTGTTCTACAAGTCAGCATCAACGGAGCCTTTCCATTATTGCCATCGGCAAAGAATTCAAGCTTTCCCTGTGGCCAACTTTCCATTATGATGGCCACGGCAACAAGACACCAAGTTGCAGCTCAGAGGCCAGTGTTGCCAATCCTGGCCCTTGTTAATAATGAATAATGATGGAATGTGACGGAATGAAATCGATGGCATCTTTTTCTCAGGTTGCTTTGAAGACATGCAAGGCAGTCGGGGTGTGCAGGACTTGGAAGTTTGGGGTTAAAGGAGGATTTAAAGATTGCTATTTGTAATATTTTTCTTGTCTTCTCGAGGCTGGGAAAGGAAAAGGCAGGGCAATGGAGGGGGTACCTTTGCGTGCTTTGACTTTCCCCGTTTCGACTTCTTCTTGTTGATGATCGTCTTGAACCAGTCCCCGGACCCCATGGCTTCTTCAACCCGGAGTTCACCTCAGGAGACTAGATTTTGTTCTTCAAATCCTCTTTGTCTTGCCTTTAAAAAATCCTCTTGCCTAGATCACATGGAAAAGGCAAGGGGATTTAATTATCCACGAACGCTTATTTGGTCAAGAAATAAGACAGAAATCACGGCACAAGATGGTGCAACATGGCTTGTACGAAACTAGTATTGCTGGTGAAAAAGTTCAGTGTCCTGTTCTCAATCTCTGTCAGGCCGTATCTCAAATAAGAGCCAAACATGTACATACAGTAAATAACCAAACCCATGTTTCTGAATTACTAGGAACATGCAGCGGCAACAGCAAACATTCAGAAATGAACCTTGTCCTTTCTAAAATAAATCACAAAGGAACTGCATCCGGATGCCTTGGGAAACTGAACAAAAATGGCAGGTCAACTCGAACTGAAAAAATATAAGGGCAACAAAACAGAACCCAAGAAGAACCCTCACGGAGAACTTGCCTGTGGCAAGATGGCTAGGTGGGTGGTTGTACCTCCAGCCCACCAGAGTTCAAACCCCAGGTTTGACGCTGGTGTTTCTCATTTAAGGCGGAATATTCTTCAGTGGGAGGCGACGTTCCCGTCGACAGCGAGGCGCCCGTGGTGACTTCGTCAATCTCAAGACTCGACCCGCCGACTCAGTCTCTCGGAGGTGCTCATAGGGGTAGGGTGTGCGTGCGTGCGTTCATAGGGGTGAGTGTGTGCGCGTGTATATGAGCGCTTGCGTTGTACTGTGTTTCGCAAAAAAAAAAAAAAAAAAAAGAAGAACCCTCACGGAGATCTTTGCCAAGGTCCTAGAAGAAAGATTGGAGCTTTCTCTTCAGAACTCTCCAGGAATGAAATCAAATCGAACACATGGCTCGTCCATGGCAGGACAGAGCAGAGCCGAAAGAAGAGCGCCCAAGAATCAGGCGCAGGGCAGGTAAAGAATAGAGCAGAAACTAAGTACCAGGTGGGCGGTGGCCGTCGCGGTGGCAGTCTCGAATCCGATGAGGAGTAGCTTTCGGGAGGGCGCAGGGCGGGGGAGCTGGAGAGAGGGAGGCACCCGTTGGAAGCGACGGATCTCCTCGCGTGGGGAGGGAGACGGAGATGGTGGTGGGAGGGAAGGTGGAAAGGTGCAGGGTTCTCTTCTCTGCTCTTCCCTTGGAGTTGGGTGCAAGGTCAGACTTCAGATCAAGCCAGTGTGCTGCTCCCCCGACGCCTCGCCCGCCCCCTTCATGATGGCTCCGCTGAGTGCTGACCTGCTGAATTTTATTTTGTTATTTTTTTTACAGTGTGAATTGTTAAATGGAACTACTTTTATTGTAGTGGGATTATCACCGGAGTTAAATATGTTTGTTCTGATCTTGCTGCCATAGAAAATGGGGACAAAGGGGTAACTCGTTTTGACTTTGATGGGGATCCACTTCACCGGAGGGCGTGGATCTTCTGCAGATTGCTGCAATGCAATGCACTTGTTGTCCATGTGATGTGCAGAGGCACCGGACTATGTGGCAGAATCCGTTAGTAAATATATTATTCTCTAAAAATAGTCATAAATGTTACAATATGCGTGGATTGGCTTTTTTATATAAATTCGGACTGTTAATTCTTTTGATTGGTGTATGAAACTTAATATGATATCTGTCGTGGGTTTAAGTCTCGGCTTTCGCAATTTAATAATTTTTTTATTCTCGCCACACAAGGAACCGGCTCCGACCTTTAGTTTTACTGTTGCATTTAACTTAACACACTAAAATGCAAACACTGAATAAAATAATACTACTCCCCATTAGTGTATATGTTGATTAATTTCCACTAGTATTATAAGCTAATGAAAAACCAGGGTAAAAGTTGTATGAATGAAGCGACAATTTCAACCCCGATGCATTGAACAAAATTGGCGTGCGGTTCGATATAGAAAGAAATATGGAAGTCATAAATGTTACAATATACGCGGGTTGCCCTTTTTTATCATATAAGTTCAGACATTTGATTCTACATTGGTATATGAAACTTAACATGATATCAGAGGAGATGTCTTGGGTATATATCTCCCTCTGGTCCGAATTATTTGACGAAGTGAAAGAGCTACACCGGTAGAAATGTTTGCACATATGGCGACAGCAAAAATCAAATCGGAGGGAGTAAAAAAGTGCTTTTGCCGACCTTCTTTCCATCGGTTCGGATTTTTTGCATGAAACTTAACAGTAAGACGCAAGCATTGAATAAAACAATATAATCAGTGTATATGCTGCTTAATTTCCACTAGTATTACAAGCTAATGAAAAAACTAGGGTGGAAGCTTGTATCAACGAAGCTACAATTTGAACCCGGTTGCATTGAACAAAATTGGCGCGCGGTAGGATACAGAAAGAAATGTGGACCCAAAGTTGTAGTATAGGGAGCAACTTGTTGCTTGGAGGTTTCTCAGGCACACAAGACTGCCCTTTTTCTTAGGTTCCTATGCTGGTATCTGAATGTCTTTCTCTTTAGAAGAATCCTATGCTACCGACTTGGCAGACCAGCTTGGGTGAAGAAGCGCAGAGGGGATAAGATGAGCTGAGCACGTTGGATCCCCGACGGTTTGGTATGTTAGGATGGTGTTGCTGTCTTTGCTGCCGTGGCTGGCTGGCGCCAATAGCGACGGCGGAGCCGATCACGGAGGGTCTCGGTGTCTCACCGCACCTGATACTTGGTCGCACGTTTTCCGTGCTACGCCTCCGCTGCTTTGGCCCGTTGCTTCCCGCGTTTAGAAATAAGAAATGTTATCTTTCCTATGCTCTAAACAAAACACGACCGTCGGAGATTCCCTTATTTCTTTTCTATAAAACACTGGGTATATTATAGGCGCACACCATTTACAAATGTATACTCCGATAATAAAATGTAGATAGATGAAGGGTTTTCCCCATTTTGAAAAAAAAAATGTATCATCTGAAACCAGCCCTTACAAGTAGTTCCGTACAACAATATGGAATCATATAGAATTTCTTTTTTGATAAAAAGTATATATTAATATCGCGAAGATACCAATTACACCCAGCCTCTGCAACAACGCATTGTCCTAGCGACAACACGGATGCACACAGCCCAGAATAAGAATAAGAATTACAAAAAAGAAAAGTCCCGCTACAGTTTTTCGAAACTTTCAATTCCTGATTGATTAAGTCGAAAAGAGTTGGACAGTTTATAAGGAAAACCGGCCAAAAACCGTACAACACAACGCACCGCTCACCGGCCAAACCCGGCGAAAACCAACACAAACCGCTGAGCAGCACCAAACAGGGAAAACCCCACACGCCACTCAAGAGAGGACCTCATCGAGACCACACAAAGGCGTCATCGTCATCACATCTCCCCTGGGGGGCCACGCCGCCAACCCGAAACTCCGAGCATGTGACTCCGACTTCGCCGCAGGCAGTCGCCGAGCCAACCCGCACTGTCGTGGCCGTGTGGAGCCATATGAAGATCCGTGCCACTCAGCCCCCTGCGACAAGACAGCGCAGCTCCGAGTCCGATGAAGAGCTAAGAAGAGAGAACCAGGCAGGCTGGCGCCATGGAAACTCGCCGAAAGGAACATCTGCCGCCAGTCATCGTACACCACCGGAAACCCACCACAGCAGCTTCGACTTCTCAGCAACAAAACATGCCGAGGCAACCCCAAGGACACGCCGGAGAAGAGCCGACTACCGCAGCCACAGCCACGTCTCCGACATCGCTCATCATCATCATCGTCGCCACAGAAGCCTCAATGCGAACACCTCGGAGCAACCTTGTCGCCCACACGACACAAAGCAAGAGCACCCGCAATGTTGCAGAATTCTCGGAGCCGCCGCCCCGACATCCACCACTCCGTCACGCCCTGCGCAACCCACCCATACCACCTTCCGGGGCCGCCGCCCCGACATGCCACCGCTCGCACCCGAGCTGCAACGCCGCACGACCTAGCTGCCCGCAGCCCAAACTGCCCAGAGCAACTACCCGCAGACCACGGCCGCCACACCACGCCCGAGGCCGCTGCCTCGACATACTGAAGATCGCCCCTCGCTGGGACGCATCGACCGAGCCGACAACCTCGCCACTAGGGATGAAAACGGAACGGAATCTTTCCGACTTTTCCGCGGAAAAATGGAAACGGAATGGAAATATGGAAACGGAAGCGGAATTTTGCAAAACGGAAACGGAAACGGAAACTTTTATGCGGAAACGGAAATGGAAACGGAACAGCGTATTCCGGCGGAACGACCACGGAAATGGAAATTCCGTTTCCGGCAATACGGAACTTTCTGTTTTTACTACGTAGTGCTTTACAAATCCAGCAGGACCAGAAATTCTAGTGGGAACATTTATGCACAAATTAGATCTGAATAAAAAAGATTAAAGCAACCATGTTTAGGCCCTATTTAATCATGATTATATTTTTATTTCATCTTATAAATTTGACAAGTTTGTTGGTTTAGTAGAGTTTTCCTACATTATTGAAGGGGTCTCTTGGTTCCGGCAGACATCTGCTTTCTGTTCCGTGTCCGCACCGTATTCGGTCTGTATCTGTTTCCGACAATATTTGTTTCCGTATTTGTTTTCGGGGTTTCTGTATTCGTTTCCGCTTCCGTAACAAAATATGAAAACAAATGTGGCACCACTCAGTTCCGTCCGTATCACGAAGTCGCCACCCACACCGTGACGAGCCACAACCCCACCTCATTGGGTCGCCACCGCACAGCAATCCGGGGCCGCCGCCCCGACATGCAAGAACAAACTCGAAGCCGCCGCCTCGACATCCACGCACCCGCCGATGAGACAAGCTAACAAGGCAACACAACAGCAAGCAGAGGTACCGAGACTCCAAGACGACGCCCCCAAGGAGGTAGCGACGAAAACGACGCCGTCGCCCGCATTGTGAGCGACAAATGCAAGGTTTTCACCCGGAGAAACTCGGTGAATTGGAGTGACAAAGACATGGTTGGCACTCCACGACGACGCCTCCAAGGAGGGAACGACATCCAAAGATGCCGGCGTCGCCGGCACTGACCGAGATCAGTGCTAGGCTTTCACCTGGAGCAAACCAAAACCACCATTGTCACCACGCTTCTAGCCAAGCTGACCACCATGGGCAGCTGACCAACCACGCCGCACCTCGTGCCCAGAAGCGAGCCGAACACCGACATCCACCATCTCCACCACCGCGGGCAGCAGCCGGACGTCACCGCACGACGTCGAGCACCATCCGCGGATGCACCATCGATGCCCTGCGCCCACCAGATGCAGATGTGGCGCCGCCGCGCCACCTTCCTCCTCCGCGGCCACCCCTGCCGCGGAGTTGCAGACATCGGCCGGCATCGCCGCGCCCCGGCCCGCCTGCGGGCCACCTCCACACCTCGACCACCACAGCCCGGGGCCGTCGCCCCGGCGCCCTTCTTCTCCGACGCGCATGACCACGCCGGTCAACGCAGCAGCGCACCAACCGACGGACCCGCGGCCTCCATCTGGGTTCCACCGCGCGTCGCCTCCCCGCTCGAGAGGACGCCACCGAGGAGCCCCCACCAACACACACCCCTTGCCTTTCTGGCGCAGGGCAGCGCCGCCGTCGCTGCCGGCCGGCAGCGACGGCGGCGAGAGGAGCTCGTGTGCGTGGTCTGCTGGGGAAGGCTTTGGTCGCCTGCGGAGTCGCCCGAGCGGAGCGACCCGGCAGGCCGGAGAGAGGAGGTTGAACGCAGGGGAGGGGAGTGCGGCGGCGCGGGTGGAGGTGCTCGCAGGAGAGAGAAAGTGGATCTCGCTCGGGGTCAGGCACAGCGTCTTCCCGCTACAGTGATTTATTCCTTGTAGCAGCATGCCTAACACTGCCAAAAACAGTACCAGAAGTACAGCTTCTCCAAAAGCGGCGCCTCCAAGAAGGGAACAGTGCTATAGCGCCGTCGCCGCCCTGATCATAGATCATAGGTTTTCACCCTGAAGAAAATCCACGCTCGCAAAAGCAATGCCTTCAACAAGGTCATTGCTAGGCACAACCAATTAAGACCAGACCTTGGGTTTTCACCCTGATAGTTTGGACTCTGAACTTCTCCTGTGCTGTCGCCCCCACTTGCCGTTGCCGCTGCTCCAAGTTACAAATCACCAAGCAAATTTCTCATCGCCACCAGGAATCGAACCACCATTACTAGTCTTCAAATCTAGGCCTCCATGTCCTTCTCCGCACTCTGACTTCACCAGGAAACAGAAAGGCATATCCCCAATGGCAACAGACTGCAGAGCTTCGCGACGCTTCCTCTGAACCAAACGGTCAGAAAAAAACATGGCTGCGCGCGACCAAATCCCACCCGATCCGACAATCTCCAGGCTTGATTGCCCAATGGAGTTCGCCGACGGAGCCTTCCGGAACTCGACAATCCAGCCAGATCGAAGAAACAGGTGTCAGGCAGATCTTCTTCTTGGCGCTTGCGGAACCTAAGACAGCCGCCATTATTCAGCAAAACCAGCTAGCCCCCACGCCGCCGGTCACCATCCAGCGGGACGGCATCAGAGAAGAGGGTAGCACCGTGCACGGCTGCAGAGAGACGGCAAGAAACCGCCAGATCCCACAGCCCCCCGGTTCGGTCAATTTGTCCAAATCCAAGTCCACGAGAGACCCAGATCGAGGCCCAGATTGAAACCCAAACACCCACCGACGTGGCCGGAACGGCCGCCGGCAGCGCGCCGCCGCCTCCTCACCGCCCTCCCCCCTTGCCCTCCGCCTGCGCCCCACCTCCTCCCATGAAGCGCCGCCGAGAGCACCTTCTGCCCACCGTCGTTTGGACGGGACGGGTGCCGCCGCCGCCGCTGGAAAAGACAGCATCATCTTACTTCTGCATCCCTCGGCAATGGGCCATGAGCGGGAACTCGTTGCCCGCCTTTGGGCCACCGGCGTAACAGAGAAACTTGGTAAAACCCAAGGAGCTTCTAAAAGTAGCAGCCAGGAAGTCATCAATGTAGATTAGAAAATACCCGCGACCACAATCTTGAAACATCGCAGGCCGGTCAGGAGATTATCCCAACTACAGTCAGGGATGGGGACACAAAACTCACAAGTTCCGCCATGGAGCCGTATCTGGTTGAACTTTATCAGACGGGGAAGGAACTGGAGAACAAAATATGTTACAATGTCTTCCCCTCCGCAGAATGCCATCGCCATAGATAAACGCTAATCACGCTAGATATAATGCCCGATGATCGACATCATCTTTAAACTCGCCGACGCCACTCGAGGAAGGACATCTCATCGCCGTTGATGCCCCGACTTCACCGGCGATGAAGAATTCGAAGACCCTACAGGACGACCGAACACATAGATCCAGAGTCTCACCACCATCCCGTCACCGTAGTAGCCGACGAGGGCACGAGAACTCGCGGTGGCGGTGGCGATGGGTCAGGGGAAAGAGTGGGCCGCTTCCTCGTCGCCGCTTCATCCCTAATCCTCAATACGTGCGTGTTTTTGAATATATAAATTTATTGACGGAGCCTTTGTGAATTCGGTGTCTAGTTTATCACAGCTTGTACCTCGCGATTGTCCTTTGTGAATTCAGTGTCGAATTGAGAAAGCGAAGGGAGAGCCAAAATGGTGTTGCACGTGAGCGGGACAACATGCCAAACGTTCGGTCTATTCGCTGTTCTGACGCTTTTGTGTACAGCTGTGTATACACCAGTTACTTTTATTTAAAGCGAGAGATATGTCAAACAATTGATTGCTCAAGATTTGTACTAGTATACTGTTTTGGATGAGTAATCAATATCTCTCTCCGTCCTCCGTTGCACTGTGGTTAGCGACGGGCAGCTGATCGGGAAGAATGCAAGATGCTTGTGTGTGACTGCTTAAAGGTGCAGAGAAAATTTGCCACATCGTTAAGCATATATGTAAATTTATATGCCCTTAGATTGTTTGTTACACTTAATTAGTACTAGTTAAATACATAACCACCTTCAAGAGCTCATCCTTCAAAATAAGGATCAATACTATCCTACTGGACAAAAAGATCAGCTTATTTAGCTAAGCATCTCTCTAAGGCACATGCTTTATTCATACTCTAATAAACACATGGTGTAGCACGTGATCAGGACAGCATGCCAAACTTTCAGTCTATGCACGGTTTGGCACTCCCTATGTCCAATTGTAGAAATTGCTACTATTAGAGCATCTCCAAGAGCTTATCTAAAAAAGCTCTCAATACCTAAAAACTGTTTTTTTATGTATTGGGAGCAAAAAACTTGCTCCAAGAGCTTACCTAAAAGTGGTCCCCAGCAGAATTTTTTTAGGTTCTTACCTAAATTCTAGCTCAGAATTGGCAAATATAGCAATCCAAAGCTGAATACCTATATGGATTGCTAAAACTGCCACGTAGGACAAAACAGTGGCGGGAAGAAAAAACTGCTCCTCGCTGAAATTTCCGGCCGTTCCGGCCACTGCACCGCCGCCGTCCCCGCCATCTCCGGTCACTGCCGCGCCGCCCCAACTCGCCCCCACCCTCCTGGACCCCCGCCGCCCTTCTCCGGCAACCGGCGCGCCGCGACGCCGCCGCATCGAGCCGCCCGGCCGCCACATCGAGCTCACACATCTCGGCGCGGGGCGGCCGATTCTCGGCGCCGGCGGCCTTGCCCTGCCCTCCCTGACCTCCGTCCGGTCGCCACGACCCCCGACGCCCTCCTCCCGGTCCGCGCGCCGCTCCTCCCGGCCGGAATCGCTCCCAACGCCACCGCATCGAGCCCGCCGGCGCTTTTGCATCGAGCTCCTGCCTCCGAGCGCGATGACGCGATTCAAGCCGCCGATAGCCGCGCCTGCCTCCCCCGACCTCCGACCCGCCTTGTTTCGGCTTGGGAAGGCCGCGGCGACCAAGAATCGACGAAGACGAGGTCCGCAGCGCCGGAGGAGCTCCTCGCCGAGTTTGACCCGGCCGCGAGGACGGCAGCCCTAGCGGGCAGGGCGGCGGAGATGGAGGTGCACGGGGAGGGAAGGCGGCAGGGAGGGAAGGCGGCAGGGATAGAGGCACATGGGGAGGGAGATGGCGGCGGCCGGCGGCTGGCAGAGATGAGCCGCACGGGGAGGGAGAGGGAAAAGAATGAGGAAAAAAAGAAAAGAAATTCTAGCCCACTGACATGTGGGTCCTACATGCAGATATCAATATGAGTATCCAGGTTTAGGTAAGCTAGAAAAGCAGAAATTTTTCTGGATACCTAAACCTTCTCTCTCCTCTACCTATAATGGTTTTGGGTAGTCAAAATTTAGGTAAGCTCTTGGAGATGCTCTTACTTGAGCAAATGGAGTACTACTTTTTTGAGCGACTATTCAATAAATTTCTCCCTTCGTAGGTCAAATCTCTGAGGCCTCACAACTATCAGTTAGAAATATTTCATAGGCAAAAACCGTTGAGTAAATTTCCCGTCTACGATAATGTGAACATTGTTACTCGATTTTAAAAACATTTTCATATTTATCCTATTTTATTATTCTCTCAGACTAGGGATGTGGATTAACTTACTACCTCCGATCCATATTAGTGGGCATAGCTTTGTCTAAATTCATATGTATCTAGTTAAGTATTTAGACTAGATACATGTGTATCTAGACAAAGTTGTGCCCACTAATATGGATCGGAGGGAGTATAACTTATTACAACTGACTGGCGACAGAACTCAGACATATATGTTATGGCATACCAAATTGTCCTACATTCCGTCATCTAAGTTCAAGTTTGCCAAATAGGTGCGGCTTGTTGCACCACACTACCTCCTAGTGAATACGAACATGAGTTGTATGCCTAGTCAGCTACCACGAAATCTGGATAGATACATGGGTACCGTCCACCGTTTAGTGTAAAAAAAATGAGTAAAAACCATCAAACTAAGGATAAATGAGGCAAGAATTTAAGTGGGGCAAACGTTCTCGCAAATTGGAATTCAATCATTTGCTCAATGAATTAAAAAAAAGGGCCAGCCAGTTGATTCAGACGGAAAAACAAATTAACAACTCTACGCTGCAGCCTGTAGTAGGTTATGTTGAATAAAGCCCATGCACGCCGAAGACGAATAAATATACAAGCTACTCCATTTGCGCCATGATGCGCCTAATTTAGCTGCATGATTTGCTGCTGGTGGCTGCTTACTATCGTGGAGACAAGCCATCAAGATCGCGCTTGTACAATTATGATAGATAGGTTTCAATTTACATGTGTGCAGTGCAATGCAAGGTATAATGTGAAAATTGTTTGGTCGATGTGCTCGTACTAACCTGAATGCAGTTTATAGGTCGACATCGATTTGATCAAGCGATATGAATCAGTTGGGAGACTGGTAGGTGGGTAAGAAAATGTTAAAAGCCGCCGGTTGGGGCTTGGAACCAACTATAAAGACACATTGCTTGGCATCTAACTATGATAATCAGTGTACATACAATAATTAGATTGGTATAACCGATTGTTGTTCGTCTTAATTAACTGTCGTACAGCTAATTCTATTTCTAATCATGCTATGCAGCACGCGTCATGCATTTTGTAATGGTGATTTGGATATTTGGATCAACTGGGAATTAGGACGACATAGCTGTTGCTGGCTTGCTGCCGCCGACCATGGCGACAACACAACCGTTATGTACATGAACCGGAAAGATATAGAGATTCTATTGTCGTGTTGACAGAATTAATATTCATAAGAAATGAGACGAGGGTGACAGGCCTATGCCGAAGTAGCAGTTTGGGACTTTTATTTAAGAAGTATGGTTTGATTAATAATCATACTAATGTACCTGCACTGCGATTGCGGATCATGTGGGCGTGAGTGACAATATGAAACGAAATATTAGTACTCCGATTGAGAGAGAGGTTGGATACAGATACAGTTTTGTCGGCAGCATAAACGCGTTGCGCCGCCCAACTGCAGTGTATAAAGTTTCATACATCTGTAATTTGGCTGGCCTTTCCATTCTAGTTTTGCAGGTTAGGCTAGGATATCTTTCTAAATCAGCCTGATCGTTTTATTATTATAATCGAATATTCCAAGAGTTACAAACCCCATCAGGTGGTTGGAGGAACGTCAACACCTTAAGACAGCTGAGCTGGGCTATGAGCATCGGTGTTTGAAACTCTATTCAGGAAAATCACCCAGAACATGAAAAGAGAGCGACTCTCTGCATTTACACCATTTTTTGCATCACCAGAGGCACGATTTGTGCATTGCACATTTGCACCATTTCTGCATCACCTCCTGTGATGGATAATTGGAACTATGGAACACCGCCTCACCCTACTTTGCCAGCTACTCATACCAAGGACGCCGCACGTCACCCGCTTTGGTGTCTGCTGACGGGGCTTGTATCCAGACTGCAGGTCATATTATAAAATTGTTGGACGATGACCGGGATTATGATGATCTGGCTAACGACTGTCGAAATCTTTCCCGCCGGACCTGCTCCTGATTTGCGTGCATGCACGACGCTCGGCAAGAGCCGTCGGCTGGGCAATGGGATTAGTTAATAATTGCATAAGGAAGGACACACTGCTTAATCAGCATCTAACTGTATGATAATTAGTGTAATATACAATACTAATTTGATTGGTATAACCGATGACTTGTGGTTCCTCTTAATCAACAGACGGCTAACTCTGTTTCTAATGTCGCTAATTTCGCCATGCATCTTGCACAACTACTAGTGGACATCTGGATCAACTGGGCATCAGGACATAGCCGTTGCTGGCTTGCTGCCGCCAATCATGACGACAACACAACCGCTATATAATTATACATGAACTGGAAAGATACAGAGATACTCTTGGGACAATATTCATGATAAGAAATGAGACGAGAGTGACAGGCCAACATGAAGCCGTAGCAGTTTGGGAGTTTTAAATACGAAATATGGTTTGATTAATCATAACAGGGTACTTGCATTACGATCACGAAATCATGGCACGCGTGAGTGGCAACATGAAATGAAACTGAAATGATATAGTACTCGAGGGTGAAAGTTTGGATACAGATAATTTGTCGCAGCATGGAACGCGTTGCCCCTGAATTGTAACCTTTTTTAATAAAGAATTTGGAGTTTGTGCTACTACTTAAAAACAGAGTTTGGTTGCAAACGCCATTACATTACTACAATCTTTTTAAGTCTGGTTCTCAGGGAGAAACCGCACTCTGTAACACGCCCTCACACCACTATATATCTACGCCCTAAACCGGTCAGCTGATGAGCCACCCCCATTGCCTTGCAAAATTTGTAGTAGTTCGGAAAAGACAACAGCGCCTTGATTGTTTTTTGGTTCCTGAGCATCTTTGTTGATGTTTGTTCCGTTATCGCGAGAGTGGAACCCGGCTGTAACTATGGTCGCATGAAAAAGATACGTTTGCCTCCCTCCAATTGCGGTGTAGGCGTAGCAGATAGCATTCGTAATTTTACCTGGTGTTGATTTTGGTGGCAATATAAAAAACAGTACTCCAATTGCGGCGTAGCAGGTAGCAGATAGCATTCATAATTTTACCTGGAGTACTTTTTTTTTTTTTTTGAGAACACAGTACAACACAGACGCTCACAAATACGCACATACACTCACCCCTATGAACGCACGCACGCACACCCTACCCCTATGAGCACCTCTGAAGGACTGAGCCGGCAGATCTTGAGGTTGACGAAGTCACCACAGGCGCCTCGCTGTTGACTGGCACGTCACCTACCACTGAAAGAATAGCGCCGGATAATCCTGGAATAAATCCAGGTAAATGCAAACGCCCATGCCAAGTCTAGGACTTGAACCTGGGTGGGCTGGTTCCACCACAGGGAACCCAACCATCAGAGCCACCTGGAGTACTTTGAGAGAAAGGTTGGATGATTTCATTCTGGGTGATGATTTCATCTGTAATTTTGGCTTGTTTCCATTGTAGTTTAGCAGATTGGGCCGAATATAAGAAGAGGAGTTTGTGATGCACGGGTAGACCTTCAAATTATCAACCCCGGCCTGACCCAAAGCATGCACCAGCTTTTGTTGGCCATCCCTGACTCCTGAAGGAGATTGCAGTCAAGAAACTGGAGTTTTGACTTGTAAATCCTCCGGGCCTTTTGTACTTGGCTCCAAACAGGCACGGATGTAAGATGCTCAACACGGCATTCAGGAAAAATCACCCAGAACATGATAAGACAGCGACTTTCTGCATTTACACCATTTCTGCATCATCAAAGGCACGGTTTATGCAGGCACAAGGTCTGCCCAACAGAGCCTAGTTTCTATGTTTAAGAAGAAAAAGAAAAGGAGACACGGAAAAACCAAGCACTACCTGCAAACAAGCAGATTTATCTCACTAGTCACTATTCACAACTTCCACAGCCAATCTTCGTCCATCTGCCCCCATCTAATCCTATGTTTTATGTGACAAAGGAAATCTAGGAACAATACCAGCCAACCTAAACAAATAAATAGAAGAAGGGTAAAGCGACTACCGCCAAGTTAACCCTGGAGAACTTCCAACAGCCCGAGCATCGGCCAGCGAAAGAGCCATGGCCAGCATCATCTGCTCTTCAAAGCTATCAGGACGTTGCCTGAACCAATGCTAGATACATCTGAAGCAGCCAAATTGGCTGCCCCGGCCTCTACTGTAACATCAGAGCCAGCAAAACTGGTGCTGGCCTCAGCCACCTCCGACCACCCGTCATTATTAGAGTACTCCGCACCCTCTCTTGTTTGCCGTGTTCTGCTGTTTGATGGTTCCTCAACTCTTGCGCCTGAGGAACTGCTCCCAGCTATGCTCATATCCTCTGTAAAAGACCTTTCTGACCTGCTGAGAATATCATGTCTTGATGTTTGGCAAGTGGCAGTGCTGGAAGAATCCCCAAGCATATGTTGTTGCTCGGCTAATGCTGCGACCGCACAAGCAAACCCACCGGAAGGGGCTGCTTCAGCTGAAGCCGTCGCAGATGCATCATGACCACTTGGAGGAGTTGTTGGTGGTACAGCACCTACAATGCCCGGATTTCCCAAGGCTTCCTGATCCTGTTCATGGTAATTTTAACAAGATGATTAGTCCTGTCTTTCCTATAAACGATGCAGGTCCACAAATCAAGTGGTGAGCAACAGCAAGTTCTAACTTAATTTGCACGTAACTAAGAAGGATATTTAACCAACTGATAGGAAATGGCAGGACACATGATGATTGAATGAAAAGTAGCTATTATGTGAATGAAGATGGTAAACAGGAAAACATGTACCTAGTATGGGAAAGCCATATTGTTTAGAGTGCATACAATCATAATGCATTACAAACTAGGGACCCAAAAAAAACCAAATCATTTTATGTGCTGTGGCAGCAAAATGTGACCTCTCCCTATATAGACCAGTTTAAAAATTAACGGACGAGTTCTTTAAGAAAAGAAAGAAAAAATAACTTATATAGATTGAGTATTTTGGAAAGCATGTTCAACAATATCTTAACATACTTGTACAGAGAGCCAAATCGCTTCCATTAACATAACTTCTTCAAGATCCATGTCAAAATTATTTTCCCTGCATTTTTCAGGAACTTATCAGTAATGGTAATAATACAAGATACCAATAGTTGTGATATAGACAGATATAGTTAATAACAGGAAAGGGGATGACAACAAGTGTGTTTTCACTAGTACACTTCTGATAGTTTCGAGAAGGGAACACATCTCAGATGGCTTAGTACTCTAAGTTTCTAACCGCTCGAAATGGCAAAGAGAGCTAACGCAAACTAAAGCAAAACAAATAAATGCTCACATAAGGGATGCTTCGGGCATGTTTGGTTTGTATGGATAAGCTTCGGGCATGTTTGGTTGTATACCACTAGTTAGGCAAGTTCAACCAAGTTACCCATTTGGTTCACTGCCACACTTGTGGCAAAATTCCTTTACTATTTATGGCCCCACATGTCACTCACTAAGAAAGTGTGGCAAGATTCTCTTAGGTGTGGCAAAGTGTGGCGCCAATTTTGGTCGCACAAACCTTACGCATGCTTGGCTAAAAAGTGAGGCAAATGGCAACCTTAGTACACCAACCAAACATGCTCTTCATTCTGAACAGGTGAAGAACAGCGCAATTTCTGTTTTCAAGCCAAACCTATGAACCTTAAAGCAGGTGCATTCAAACTGGAAAGACTTTCCTGAAAAACTACCAAACAATAGATGCTTCCGCTGTATTCACATAGGAAAACCCTCTGATAAGGATGATGTGTACTTGTAACTTGTAAAACGAACAATGGTCAGCCTTTTTTTCAGTTCAAGATACATGCCATATCATTGTATTGCCTAGTAATGAAATCGGTTGAACATAATACATAGGTAGAGATTCTCTAATAGTTTTAGATTTTAATACAACTAAAATTAAGATCTTCTAGAAAAGTCAAAGGCAGAAATAGTTGATCACTTGGAATACATATATATGTATAGCTAAACTAAGGTGCAACAAGAGTTGGGTGTATTAATTGATCATTCAACAACTGTCTAGTTTCAAGTCAAAAGCAGCATAATCAAGGTTTTAAGAACATCTCCAACATATTCAATTCGCTGATCAGAAAAAAACAGACAAAATCCTCAACCGGTAGTAATATTGTCTACATTATATTGCCAGGACCTTAACTGACAGCAAAGACAACAACATGTATGTACATAACTGATATGTTTTGTTACTTATTAATTACCAGACCATTGCTACTGTAGCAGCTGGAGAGAATGCACAGCCATCTATCAGGAAGTCACATTTTCTAACGGAGGATAATTAAGGATATTTTGACTACAGATAAGTACAAATAGTAAGGTGTCAAAATTCCCAATCAGGTGCACCTGAGCATTAACGGTACTTTGTGCACGAAACTTTCAGTGAGGGTCCAAATGATTGAAGCAACAATATTAGTTGCAGTACTAAGGAATAATTTCATCTAGAAAACACAAAAAGTCCCCAGTGCACTGATGCGTCCATAACAACACATCTTGAACGGGATGGAAGGCGCAAAATGGTTATCAGACACTTACCGCATCTGCTTTAAGCGTTCAGCATTCCTCAATAGCAACTCAGAATGCTGTACTTGACCTGAGAGCGCATCATTGCCTTGAGGGCGCTGATTACAGCTATCAGCAAAAAAGATATAGTCAGTCAGCAACCGCACAACAACAACAACAACAACAACAACAAAAAAGCACAGGGAGAAACAAACAGCCTACAACAATCCACACACCCGGGGTGGACGTGCCGCCAGTATCACAGCAATCAACTTGCTCGGTTGCAATCACATCGATCGAAGGAGCAGCCTGCTTATTCTTGAGCCGCTCCGCATCGTCCTGAATTTCCTGATGCCGCATCTTGATCTGCGCCATGATCACCCTCTGCTCCTCCTACACAGAATAACAAGCTCCACCCGGTTGGCACAACAGAAGCAGAACAGAAAGCAGACAGCACCAACCAACCAACCAACCAACCAAGCAAAGAGCTTGACAAACACTCACGATCTGCTCAACGCCCTTCTCCTCCTTGGTCTTGACGCCGCGGTACTCCACAGCGTAATTCAGCATCTTGCAGTATGGACACCTTAATGCAGTAGTCAAGGAAAAAGTAATCCACAAGCGCGCATAGACCATGGAATGGTAACATCGGAACAAAGAGCGGCCCTCTGCAGAATCTACTGTCCTAGGAGAACTGATGGGAAATGGGTAAAGGATACTGCGTGGGGCGGCACGAGGTGGGCGACTTCATCTGGAGGAAACACTCTGCACGCACGCAAAACAGGAGAGGAAGTCAGTCAAACACTCCATAGCCGAAGGCGGTGGCGTGAAGAGCACACCCATGTCGAATTCTCCACTCACCGGTGCAAATCCCTTTGGCGCAGCACTTGGACCGATTCAGGCTAGGATAAAACTGCAAGGGCATGTAAAAAAACAGTGGCCAAATCTTCGCATCAATTGACCAATCCATTTGAGGCAGAAACACTGAATTGTGCGGGCAGGAGCGGGATTGACTGACTGACCAGGAAGCAGATGGGGCACTCGTCGAGGTCGGCCCGCGGGTCGTCGTGGCCCGGGTGGCAGGGCGCGAGCTTGGCCTCGAGATGAGGCGGCGCAGCTTCCTGAGGTCGATGTCCGGGTGCGGGTAGAGCCCCTGCGCGCCGTGTACCGCTCGTCCACCGGCGGCCGCCGCCGCCGCCCCCCGACCCTGTTCCCCATCCCACAAAGGCAGGCAGGCAGGCAGCAGCGACCAACCCTTCAACCCCCCGCCGCGCAACTCCTGTACTAAACCCTCAACGCCACCCACCCAGCACCTACCTACCCGGCCCTTCAGCGGTGGGCGGCGCCGGCGTGGAAGACAACGAGAAGGAAGACGACAGAGAGGAGAAGATATGGCAGTGGGGAAGATTTGTGACGGTACGATCTCTCGGCTCAATCGCTTTCTGGCTGCTGGGGTCGCCAGAAACCGCACGCATATAGCAGCAGAGCCTCTCCAAAGCAGAAGATTCTTCTTCCACGCGACCCTGGCCTGGTGGATTAGGTTCCCTCACTTTTTATGTAATCTCTCTCTCTGATTTATCGGGCCAAACACTCAAACTCTGCTAACTAATTCTTGGTAAGTACTAAAATCTCACTGCGTGTGGGGCCGCACTACGCCGTAGTATCTCCAGCGCGGCAGATGCAGCAACTGCTGATTTGGCAACAGACGACGTGATGATTGGAGGGTACAATGGTTCCAGATAAGAGTACGGGAGAACTCTGCAAGCAAGCAAGCCAGGCAATCGGTCGTGCTAGGAGAGTTGTGTACTCAGCTGCAGCCGCTCCTGCCTGATTAGGGATTTTAATAAAATGAGACTAACAGGGACTAATCCCTGTTAATTTTTTAACAAGAAGCAACCGTGAGGCATCAGGAGAGACTCATACTCGAAACCTGTTGGGCTGGGCGCGCACAGGATGGCAATGTGTAGGGTATGGGCGGGTAGAGCAATACCATGTCCATCACTACAATGCGTCTCCGAGCCAAAGTCGTCGCTATTGAACCCTTGAATCGATGAATCTACTAACACCAAACTTGTAAGACATGTGGAAAAAAGAGATCTATCACTACAAGGCGACCAGACGCCCCGCCCCCCGCCCTTCTCAACGTCGCCAGTGAGATCGCCCTGACGAGATGGATGAGGAGACCGAGAAATATTTTCTTGTTCCGCACAGCGTAGTCATAGCTACCATAACATTGCCTCAAGTTCACCAAACTCTAACTTTACGGGGGTTTATCCAAAAAATTGTTTTGTTTTGACTAGGCACTCCTTTTATAAAGTTGTACAATGCGAATTCAAAATTTAGAGGTCCATTATTGATTTTAGGGAACTAACTGCAATACCTACCGCCGGGCCCGATCCTCAACTCCTCTCATCGCCGAAGCGACAAGTGAAGGAGGTGGGATCTGACAACTGTTAGATAGATAAGGAGACGGAGCTTCATTTGTTTCTTAGGCAGCTGAAGAGGTCGCTAGCTCATATGATCATGGCTGGTCTTGAATTCCTAGAGGCCTTGGCGAACTAAAAAATAGGCCCTTGCAATAGTAGTACAGTTATTAAAATCACATGCATATTTCATTTAATTTGAGTAGATATGTGTACTTAGGGGGCATTGCCCCCTCCAACCACCCCCCCCCCCCCCCCCCCCCCACACACACACGCATTTTTTTCTAGAAATCCCATGTATTTGACCCATTTGCTATCCTTCGACAAAGGAGAGGAAAAACATTATTTCCTTTCTTTTCTCAAAACATAGCAAAATAAATGTTTTTCGAGTAACAATTTTACGTTGAAGGAGCAAGAACACCTAATTCATTGGAGTAAAATAGAGAATCATCAGTCCTTGGTGTCCTTAGTTCCCTAACCGTCAATTTCAAGAAAAAAGAGGACAGGCAAGAAAACGCTAATGAACCACCGAATAGCCAAAACATAATCAAATTGTCAAAAGGAAAATATTCAAATTCCATGAGTCCTGATCAAATTTTGAGGTCATGAACTTTATGGAACTAACTACAACGCCGAGCACAGCTCCAAGGTTGGCAAGATGAGAAAATGAGAATCCAAAGATTTCTGAATTGTTAACAGTTCCATGGACGCAATAAACTTGCTTATCAGAAAACAAGTTGTTCGTTCCGGACCCAAAAAAAAAGTTGCACACGCAACGTTACGTCCCGGGAGGATGGGCGGTGACAGGACAAGCTAGCTCGGATTTGGAGTTTTGCCGTGCAAACGTTGGAGTGGTCGACGAGTGGCGACAGCGACCGACCACGACCGCTTGTAGTATTGCGTCACGTACAAACTACAACAACAGGGCGCTGAGTGGAAGTGCTTGGAAACAGTAACAGAGCTCTCCTTGCACGTGTCGATAGGCTGTAGCAGACACTGGGATGGGATGATGTTGAGATTGAGTGAACCCGGTCCGTTCTTGCAATCCAGGCCAGGTGTATGTTCCGGCTGCCGCATACTATTATCAAACTGATGCGAGCACTGATACTGCAGTTAAAAAGAAGATACTTGTAAAAGACAACAAACTTACATGAATTGTCGTTTGGATATGACGCAGGAAAAATACAGAAAAAGTGTTTTGATTCTACGCACTTAAGTCTAGAAAAGAGGTTTGAGTGGAGTCATAGGAATCCAATTCATAAGTTTTTGGTAGCACAATTTCTATAAACCAAGGGCAATCCATAGATTTTTTTTCCAAAGATTACAAACCTATCAAAATCTTCTGAAATTTTTACAATCCAAAAAGACCATAACCGTCGCATGCAAAATGGACCATGGGAAGTGACTGCCTAAACATTCTTGGTTTCTAACGCCCACTTGGTAACTTCATTTTTAACATATGACACTTTTACTAATTCTAAATCATTTGAGAATTAACAAAAAAAAATCAGTTCTTTTTAAACATTGGATTTGCACCGTGATTCATGCTGACATGAGAATTCCACATTAGTTTCAAAGTGTAGTTTCTCAACACTTAATAGTTTTGCTAATTCTAAATCGTCTGAGAACTGACAAAATTCCAATCATAAATGTTGGATTTGCACCGTGATTCATGCTGGCATGAGAAGTGCACATTAGTTACAAATGTGTATAACAGGGAAAAAATGTGTATGTAAATATCAGTCAGCTACTTAAGATTTTGTGTCGTGATTCATAGTCCTATTAGCCCTATGTCTCTCCGACTCTGGTTAAGGTAAAAGATATTCTATGATAATGATGAGGAATATTCGTCCTTATCTATACCATCTCCGGCCTAATAGTACTTTCATTGGGCGAATCACCCAAACAACTATAGTGTTTGAGTTGGTGCAAACAAAAAAAGAAGACATAAGACCTCCTAGAATTAGAGGTTGTCTACATGTTTGGTGTAGGGGACAAAACGAAGAGGAATAGAATGGATATATGTTCCACCAACAAAGACATTGAGTAAAACTGTAAGCTTGGTTGATTGTGACTCTTTAGAGGGTATCTGCCGTTTTTGTGTGGCTGATTGTGGGCCTTCGTTGCTTTATGTCGCTGACTGTGGGCCTCACATCTCTCTTTCTCCCGAAACCTTACTTCATGTCTCGCGTCTCTCATCTCCTCTCTCTAGCGGTGGCGGTGGCGCCGACGGAGAATCCGACGGCACATGTGACGGCGAACGACGAGTTCTCTATTCATCCCGAAATGAATGATGATAGGACAAAATGACCATACGTTTAGAAGTGAATTCTATCCCATCATGTATTTCTAATAAAGACTCTTACCAAACTACTATTTCTTGTTACCACCTCGTCCTTCCGGCCAAACACTCAACTTGGGCTTCTTTCTTCCATATTTCAGAAATACATAAAGGATGGCATGTAGTTATAACTGAGCTTCATGCCCCTTTCTGTTCCACATCTACGTATCAGGTAGTCATTCAAAACCGCTTACTTCGTCATCATTCTCGCACGTTGATTACCCCCAAGAGCAGGGGATCACTATAGCACCTCTCAATGTGGAAGTAAGGTATCGATCCGCAGGAGCAAGAAGGAAAAGTTATCTATTCCCTACAACTAAAGTGTCACAAGTTTTAGTTGATTATGCACTAAACAAGTTTAAGGAGCAAGGTGGTTGATTTGATGGATGGAAGTTTAATGTAACCAAGCAAGAATGTAAAAGTGTCCCAATCCTCTTCAATGCAAGAGGACAAGACAAAGGTTTTCTCTTATAGGAACAATGGACATGGGTTCATGGGTTCACTTAATCCTCTCTCTCTCATCTATGGTGATTATCATGTTATAGATAAAGTACACATAATTGTCATGTTTTAATGGTAGCTTTTATAACGGCTACATGTCCTAAAACACATAGTTGAAAGAAATACTCATTTGTGTTGCTAGTGTCACCCTCGTAAGGCTAGCGTGGTTGCTGTCACACCCACATCATACTTCTCCCTTTTTACCCCCAGATAAAGGATGTTGGACGGTACTGTGTCACTCAATACCTATGCCTTCTGTCACATTGGCCACCCAGTACCCACATACATCATACTTCATAATGGATAATATTCTAAACACTAGTGCAATGATTTATATTTCGTGTGTGACCACATCTCTCTCATCTATCTACACTTGGTGGTGTCAATCACCTCATGATAAAGATAAACAAGGCATTATGCATAAATCAAACCATCACATGCATCATAGAATATCTCCAAAGTATGACAAGTCATAAAAGATCCAACACAACAGTAAATGCATAACAAATATTATCTCACACCACAATATCCACCATGGGAATTACATAGATGACCGTAATCATGTTCAGCAGCTCATACGGTACTAATTAGTGAAGCTCAAAGAGAGGAGAGATACATAAGTTACCACCACAAACCCAAATCCAGGGGTGGACTACTCCCCCTTCATCATGGAGACGGTGGAGAAGTCGTTGGAGAAGGTGGAGACCACCCCGGCAGCGCCCCGCCGGAGTTTTCCCCCTCCAATCTGCAGCTCCTGATCTCCGTTTCGGTGTTTCTGTGTTTGTGCGGCGCTGCTTCCAGAGAACGTCGGGGGACAATTTTTATAGGCGTTTTTAGGTCACGACTAGGTCGGTGGAGAAAAGATCAACGGCGGCGGAGCTCCGAGGCCCAAAATAGGTAGGCCCACGCGGCCAAGATTTTAGGCCGCGTGGGGCCCTCTCATTTCCAGCTGGTTGGGCTTCTGGCCTTCATTTTGAGCCCATTGCGTTCGTCTCGAAAATTCTGAAGCGTGCTCTCTGACCTTGCCCTTTTTGGAGTCCCGAAGCTCCCGGAAAGTCTGAAACACTAAAAAAGACGTTTTCTGGAAAACAGGGTTAATTCCAAATAAATGGGAAAACTATGAAGTATTCCCAAAATCATTATAAAACATTGATATAACCCTTATATGATGCAAATATGATTGGAATATAAGTAAAATAATGCAAAGTTCATGTATGCATTTTACATGCATCAACATCCCCAAGCTTAACCTATACTCGTCCTCGAGTATGAAGGTGATAAAACTAACATGGACTTTGCAATTTAATACTAACAATGGATATCAAAGATGATTGCTACTGCTACATAGAGTCAAATGATTCATTCTTCAAAGGAGTAGCAATATGCAAAACAGTTTATGAAGTGATATCAAGTATTCAATGTAAGGATGTTCAATGATAGTTCACAAAGTGTAACATAACAGATAGTAGTATGGACCACATGTATGCATAATGATAAGTATGGACATCCTACATTGGTCATAGAGTGATGATGAAAATCTGAATATGATAGGTGGACACTTTGGAAAGATGTATAAGTGAGTAGAGGTAAAGCATGCATAAGTTTCATCTAACCTCCAAACTCTTCTACTTAAGTTAATGATTGCAATGTGGTAATACTTGGTGTCAAGCTCTCATTCCCCTATCATAGCATCTTGAATGATTATAGTTTAATGTGAGAGCAAATATGAGTAGTGTGCTTGACAAAGTAAAGGTTAGGTGTCTCATGCCCCTTGAATACAAGTACCTACACCATGATTACTCAACTTAGGAAACAAAGCAAGTTCAAGTTATATATCATTGTAAGTAATAATAGTATCATCAAGAGCGTCAACTGGGGTACCTCTTGTCCCAGGATATGGAACAAGCCCATATCAAAATGACAAGACAAACAAACAAGATGAACAACCTCAACACCCTTTTTATTTACCATTGGAATAGCTATTTATTATAAGGTGTATCACAGACGGTTCACCATAGCATGTAAGTAAATTTCCACCATGAATGATGCATGGCTTAGATTAGCGGCCCAGGCGTCTCTCTAACCATTTATACAAACTCATTTAAACTACTTCATTTCCACCTCATTTCACCATGATAGGCATCCATAAACAAAAGTACATGATATCAACTAAATGAGATGAAGGAGCATGTTGAAAGCTTTGCATGTGACAGCACATATGGGCTAACTCCCAACCTCGAACATTTATCAAGCCACTAGCATCATAATCTTAATCACAATGGGTCATGTTTTATTTATTGCAATGATAGTAAAATGTGCATCAAGTTCGTGAGAGCTATATAACCAACTTTTCCCATGGCAATCAATAACATAATCATTTTCATTCAGAGGTATAGATAACACAAATATCATGATGAACATACTCGGAATAGCATATAGCTAGTAGGTAGATATGGTGGACTCACTGGAATAACTTTGGTTGAAGGTGTTGGAAACAAGTTTTGACTTGTTGGAATGTTTGGGCTAGCAAAAGGGAGAAAGTTGACCATCTAGATGCATGCATGAGTGTCCATAGAACTAACTAATCCATGTTAAACCAAGTAAAATAACAATCAGCACCAAAACATGAATAAGTGATAGCTCTTCAAAAAGGATTTGCAAACTATTACTCATAAACAAGCTCATGAATCATGCAACTATATGTATCATTAAAAATCAACTCAAACATCCCTTTTCCCAATCTTATAAAAGCATCCAACATATTTCAACCCATATTTCCAGTAGCTCTCCCATATATAAATGATAGTGTGGTGGTCTCTCAAAGAATCAAACCAAAACAAACAAAAAGACGCTCCAAGTTTATGCGATAAAGTGTTTCGATCGAAAAACAGAAGTTGGACGTGTGCAAACCGAGAGTGTGTAGGTCCAGTGGGGTTGTCTTCACATCCCCAAGCTTATGGTCTTCACCATCCTTGGATAGCTCTTGGTGCATCTCCTCCAATCCCTGTGAAAAAACTTCAAAACACCGTTTCTCCCATTTCTTTTCTGTGGGGTGCATTAATAGTGATAAACAAATAGTTTCTTGCTGCATATAATCCTTGAACAAAAATTCATATGAGATGTCCAGAAAGTGTATAATGTTGTATGCCTACTCATAAACTCAATTGGATCAAAAAGATTCAACTTAAAAGCTCAAAGCATGCATCAAACAAAATGGGACAGAATCTGTCCAGAAAAACAGCAGCAGCAAAACGTATTTTTCTACCCTACCAAACTTTCTCGAAAAATTCCGAAAAATTCATGCATACAGAGGATGAAAAGTTGCAACTACAGTTCAAATATGAGCTCATTCGGAGTTACAGAATAAGAATTAAAAATCATACCGTGCACTGACGTGCAGGAATAAAATCTCCGAACTCAATAAGCAACTTTTCAAGACCAAAATGGGTAAAACTTGGCACTTTATTTAAAACTCCAGAAACTAAACTAGACACAAAGTCTCTTGTTACAGCAAGAGGACACAAAGAAAAATCACACACAAAAATAACCGGGTTGCCTCCCGCAAAGCGCTTTCTTTATAGCCATATAGCTAGGCTTCTTACTTGTTGTTCAGCGAAGATGAAGCTCATGAGGAGCTTGAATGTTGTTCCCCTCTTCCTTGGGAAGTGTTCCATGCATTATACCAGGGTCCCATGTTGCTCTCAAGCCAATGAAGATAATAGTCAAGTTGAAACATGGTAGAGAGAGAAACAAAACACAAAGGTAATAACAACGAAGTCTAACTTCTTCTATGCATTGGCATTTTGTATATGAATGAATCACAATGAATATAAGTTTTCCAATGCATATTAACAAAAGTTACTTGCAGCCCATAATTATTAGTAGCATAAAGAGGGTTCTTATCACTCCTCTTCATAATAGTTGCAAGTAGTAGAAGTGTATTTAATCACGTAACCAATAGAATCTTCCAACTTAGATAATTTGGGAACATAAAGAGAGTCATTAAATTTATTTTGGAATTTATTAGCATGCTTCCCTCTTTCAAAATAGTTGTTAAGATCAATATCAAGTTTAATATCATGGTTGCAACAAAGATTTGGAACTAAAGATAATTGCAAACCACATAAGTATTTCTCAACATAAGCAAATTTCTCCTCTATGGTGTAGTTAGGAGAATTCAAGAACATAGCAGGACTCTCATGAGTAAGAGTACTATCATGAGCAGCAAGTATATCATTTTTATCCTCACATAATATAGTAACTTCCAAACATGTAGGATTATCAATAAGCATAGGACCATCATCTAAAGCATTATCATATAGCACATTTAAGCAACACTCCTCATTATTATCAATAAGTTTACTAGCAAAAGGTTTTTGAGTTTGAGTGTTACTATCATATGTTGATGGTGAAGTTGGAGATCCAACTCTTCATTCTCCAGTTGTTCTTTTTCAGCATCTTCTTGAGATTGCATGGGCATCCCCAAGCTTAGGTTTTTGTCCTCTTCTTCCTGCAAAATATTAGTTCTTTCCATGGCAGCAAGAGTTAACTTTTTACGTTTAATAGCATCTGCTCGAGAAAAGAAATCATCAGCTTCTTGTAATATTTCAAGTTCCTCAAGTGTAAATGTTGCAAGTTCCTCAGGTGTATAATCAAACAGAAAACCCATAGCAAAAGTAATGAAGAACTTACACCCAGACAAGTTTAAAGGAACCTCCCCAAGCTTAGATGATTGCAAGATATAAAACAAGTTAAAGAACTTCCCCAAGCTTAGTCTAGTGCACACAAGAATAGAAACTTAAGCGCTACGCTCCCCGGCAACGGCGCCAGAAAAGTACTTGATTACCCCCAAGAGCAGGGGATCACTATAGCACCTCTCAATGTGGAAGTAAGGTATCGATCCGCAGGAGCAAGAAGGAAAAGTTATCTATTCCCTACAACTAAAGTGTCACAAGTTTTAGTTGATTATGCACTAAACAAGTTTAAGGAGCAAGGTGGTTGATTTGATGGATGGAAGTTTAATGTAACCAAGCAAGAATGTAAAAGTGTCCCAATCCTCTTCAATGCAAGAGGACAAGACAAAGGTTTTCTCTTATAGGAACAATGGACATGGGTTCACTTAATCCTCTCTCTCTCATCTATGGTGATTATCATGTTATAGATAAAGTACACATAATTGTCATGTTTTAATGGTAGCTTTTATAACGGCTACATGTCCTAAAACACATAGTTGAAAGAAATACTCATTTGTGTTGCTAGTGTCACCCTCGTAAGGCTAGCGTGGTTGCTGTCACACCCACATCATACTTCTCCCTTTTTACCCCCAGATAAAGGATGTTGGACGGTACTGTGTCACTCAATACCTATGCCTTCTGTCACATTGGCCACCCAGTACCCACATACATCATACTTCATAATGGATAATATTCTAAACACTAGTGCAATGATTTATATTTCGTGTGTGTGACCACATCTCTCTCATCTATCTACACTTGGTGGTGTCAATCACCTCATGATAAAGATAAACAAGGCATTATGCATAAATCAAACCATCACATGCATCATAGAATATCTCCAAAGTATGACAAGTCATAAAAGATCCAACACAACAGTAAATGCATAACAAATATTATCTCACACCACAATATCCACCATGGGAATTACATAGATGACCGTAATCATGTTCAGCAGCTCATACGGTACTAATTAGTGAAGCTCAAAGAGAGGAGAGATACATAAGTTACCACCACAAACCCAAATCCAGGGGGTGGACTACTCCCCCTTCATCATGGAGACGGTGGAGAAGTCGTTGGAGAAGGTGGAGACCACCCCCAGCGCCCCGCCGGAGTTTTCCCCCTCCAATCTGCAGCTCCTGATCTCCGTTTCGGTGTTTCTGTGTTTGTGCGGCGCTGCTTCCAGAGAACGTCGGGGGACAATTTTTATAGCGTTTTTAGGTCACGACTAGGTCGGTGGAGAAAAGATCAACGGCGGGAGCTCCGAGGCCCAAAATAGGTAGGCCCACGCGGCCAAGATTTTAGGCCGCGTGGGGCCCTCTCATTTCTAGCTGGTTGGGTTTCTGGCCTTCATTTTGAGCCCATTTTCGTTCGTCTCAAAAATTCTGAAGCGTACTCTCTGACCTTGCCCTTTTTGGAGTCCCGAAGCTCCCGGAAAGTCTGAAACACTAAAAAAGACATTTTCTGAAAACAGGGTTAATTCCAAATAAATGGAAACTATGAAGTATTCCCAAAATCATTATAAAACATTGATATAACCCTTATATGATGCAAATATGATTGGATATAAGTAAAATAATGCAAAGTTCATGTATGCATTTTACATGCATCACATGTCATTAAATTATTACCATGATTCATCATGAAACACCTCTCCTCTTACCGCTACGCTCAACCTCATTCCCGAAGTTTGACAACACTCCTACGGGGTACACATACATGCAACTATGACTACAATCTGCATACCTAACTTGGTCAAGGAGTAGATATACACTGTACAGATGTCCTTGTAGCAGGAACCGACCTCCTTGTCGACATTGTTGGTCATCATGCAAAACATTGTCCTCTATATTTGAAATCAATGTTGGATGTATCCGCAATCGCATCTAGCGTTATATGTCTCTGACTACAATTCGGATTTAAAAAATTGTCTATGCGTATGACTAGTAATATTGCCCTCGACATCGAGGCACCCATGCTATCGTGCACCATAGCCCATAGTATTGTCCAGGTCGATGGTACCACAAAAACAACATAAACATGTTGTAGAATCAGAAGCTGTCCACATGTTTTAGCATAGAGGATAAAAACAAGATTAAGAGTAGAATTGATATTTTCCGCCAATTTTCTCTATCAATCCCGAACCAAATGCTTCGCCGACAGAGAACATGGATTAGCAGTAAGTGGGTAAAGCTGGTGGGCTAAAGTGCACACATGCATATCCCCTCCTAACTGAGACATAGAGCTGGTGCCAACAGCTTAAACTTCGTAAAATAAACAGGTGTACTTGGTCCAATCATTTACTTTCTATATTGTTTGTTCTTCGTGTGAAATACTCTCGGTGTATTAATCTGTCTTTTCAATCTCTCATTACTTACCTGTGCAACAAGCCTTCTCCTTTCATCTTTTTCTGAGTTATATTTTTAATGTCCTATCCCCCCCCCCCCCCCCCCCCCCCCCTCCTAGTCGACATATTCGTTCTTTCACTACCCAAACTAGGTTTCACCTAATAAGCTCTTGCTTTACGTGCTTCATGTTTGACCTTTATTTTATCTCTTATCATTATCTTTGACTTGTTGACCATACCATGCCCGTTGGCTTTTTATTGAATATTCTTGGCTTGACCTCGCTTGACTAGGCACCTAGGGAGGGGTCCCTTTAGGTAGGCGGTATTCATTCTTACAATAGAGTGAGGTTTGCAACATCAACTATTACTAAGAAGTTACAAATGGAGATTAAGGAAGGAACAAAAGGTACCAACTCTGATCTTTCAATCGTCTGGGTGATGGGGAATAAGCGAAGAGAGCTGATT
Source organism: Poa pratensis (assembly GCA_947311845.1). Taxonomy (NCBI): domain Eukaryota; kingdom Viridiplantae; phylum Streptophyta; class Magnoliopsida; order Poales; family Poaceae; genus Poa; species Poa pratensis. The sequence continues at coordinate 31,274,353 of CAMZMU010000082.1, read as the reverse complement.
GGGGGATTAAATCACGCCTTTGGTCTCCATTATTTGTTGACCAGATCTAAAAATTGGAAAGGCAGAGGAGCAGCGACACTTTTCTATGTCTCCGTCACCCGTCACCGTGTGATTGGGAATTTGGGCAGTGCCGAGTACAAATGAGAAAGTCCACTAGGCAGTAGCTACCATCGAAAGGTATACTCGTTACAACAACACATGCGACAAGCTAGCTGCAAGCAGAGAGCGAGCCCAGTAAATGGTGAAATATGTGTTTGTTGGCAGTACTCTTTACTACGACACCAGAGACGACATCCGACATCATCGCGTATGGCACTCATGCCGATCGCTCAGACGCCTACGTCGACGCCCACAGTTTACGTCCCATAGGGGATGTACCTCCTCTCGAGCGTTGGCTTCACGGATCCGTGCAATAGCTCCATGGAATTCATTCTCGCAGGCACGGTTGTCTCCACACCAAGCATCCGTAAAGACGCGACGTCCCTTTGGCTTACCTTCTCCGGCGTACACGGTCTAAAGGACCCAGGGCGAGTTAAAATAAATATAATTATATTAAACTTTTATACTTTATTATATTTCTTATTATATTGTGGTTTTAACAAATATATGGTGTATACTGCTTAGTTTGAATTGTAAACTATATAATATGTTTTCAATTATTTTTCGTCTCTAATGTATATCATTGAAAACATATGTGAGTTGCACAATCTTTTTTCATTGTGAGATATTATCCTTAACAAGATGCAAACCAGCTTAAATGTGAAAAACAAGTAAAAACACACATCATAATATTTTTATAATTGATCAATTATATCATGTATATGTATATTACCGTGTGAATGTTCTTCTCTACTTTAAAAAAATATTAAATATTGTGGTAGAGATTACAAAGCATACAAGAGAACAAATATCTTAGTTTAGATGTCTAATGTATGGTTATGTAAGAAAATATATAGAAACTTCTGGAGTATAAATGGAACAATTCACTTGATCTTTTTTCGTGGTACATAATTTTTTGATGATATATTTTGTTATTGATATCATTGCTTATCGTACTCATTGACAAACATAAATATGGGTTTTACTACTTTTGCACACACAAAATTCAGATATTATATATGTTCAACATAATGCGCTCTCTATCACATGGTGTAAAGAATTTCTTCTGTTATTATATCAAATAAGAAGTTACGCACACAATTAAATATTTGAAATATATCTAGCAATTTTCAATCTATTATGTGTAAGGTATCCATATGGAAGCTAGCAGCAAAAAGAACATGTCACCACCGATCTTATTGGTTTGTTCGTATGAGGTACAATATATTAGTTTGTCTTATGCAATTGTTAATATAAAATAAGACCGACTTTCCATTATTTATAAATAGGCAATAATATCTTATACATGATAGATAGATGATATTATAAGATTTCCAGCGTAATATAGTATTTGAGGCCCTTATCCTCTCGGGAGCGGGGCAGTCACCCCGTTTGCCCCGACTATGGACTGGCCCTGACCTTGTAGAGGTTCTTGTCGTGGCACCACAGCTTGTGCTCGCGACGGTTCCACAATGCGGGTTATGTCGGCCCCTCGTAGTGATCAACGGCCATCGACACTCTGTTGCGAGGATGGCCGGCCAACTCGGGATGTTCTCGTCGTAATTTAATTTAATTGGCTATCTTTGGGTCGTTGACAGGGGCGGTCCGCCTGTCAGGATCCGATGTGTCAATGGTTGCCGCATCTGTCCGGCACTACCACGTCGCTCCCTATGGATGGAGGGCATGTTAGGAGTGTCGTTCATTCTATTGGGCTAGGCTGTCCGGTAAAATTTCCGCTAACAGAAATATCCGCTATTCATCCTGAACCAAATGATGATATGAAATTAAAGCATGACCGTAACTCTAGAAGTCGATTCCATCTCATCATGTCCTTCTAATAAAGACTCCTACCAAACTACCATTTCTTGGCCAAACACTCAACTCGGGCATTTTCTTCCATAGTTTAGGAGTACACAAAAGGATGGTATGTGGTTGTAATTGAGCTTCATGCTCCATTTCTGTTTCCATGTAGACATATAAGGTAATCTTCCAAAACCCGTTTCTCCGTCATCATTCTCACATGCATCAAATCATTACTATGATTCATAATGAAATACTTCTCTCATTATCGCTACGTGCACCCTCATTCCCATGGCGGCGACAACCCCCAAGACACCGCCCATGTCGCCTACAAGATACAAATACCAGCAACTATGACTACAATCTGCATATCTAACTTGGTCTAAGGAGTAGATATATAACCCCACTATACATATAGTAAGTCCTTGTAGCGTGAACCTATGTTGTTATCTATAGTGTTGGTTCTTGCACAAACATTGTCCTCTATATTTGGGATCGATGCTGGTGTACCCGCAATCGTATCTGGCGTCATGTGTCTTCGACTCCGATTCGGATTTTAAAAAATGGTCTATGCACGTGACGAGCAATATTTTCTCCACCATACACCAATTTCTTCAAGGGAGGCTGCCATGCACCGTAGTCCATAGCCCCATAGGTAGTGTTCAGGTTGATGGTACCACAAAAACACACACAAAAATGTTCTAGAATCAGAGGGTGTCCATATATTTTGTGTAGAGGATAAAACCAAGTTTGATATAATCAATATTTCTGCTAATATTCTCTATCTATACCGAACCAAATGCTTACAAGAAAACATGACCAAAAGTCCACAAGGTAAGATCCCGTCCATGATGTATATTCCAAGCCAAATATCTCTTATACAAAACCATACACTTGAAAACACTCAAAATCGTTCCGTTTACCATATGAGCATATCACGTAATTGGCCAAACTTCATCTCCATATCGTCACCTCCACACGTTATGAAATCATCTAAAGATAACATCCTCGCGTGGAGACCGGGCTTCCCAGAGCTCAGGCAACGTGGACCGTCCTATAGAAACTTGATGCGATCTCAGCCGTTCGTTCGCGTGGTGTTTTTTTTTACTGTCCCTGGTCCCACCTGTCATCGACTTGGTGGCTGGAAAAATCGGTACGCGCTGCTTTCCTCGTAGCGACTGGCCACCGCGAGCCGTCCGATCCGAGAGTCAAAACCCGCGTCGATCTGAGCCGTCCATTTTCTATGGGCAAAATAGTCATTTCACGCCTGCGGTATATAAGCTACGCCCCGCGCGGTCAAACCCTAGACCAATCCCTCGCGTCGCTTTCTCCCCCCAATCCCCTCGCTCCTCTCTTCTCTTCCAATCCAGCCGCCACGCTCCTGCCCCTCTGCCTCCTCTTCTACGCCGCCGGCCGCCAATCCCCGCACGTCCTCTCTCCATCCTGGCGTCTGCACACGAGCTCGAGCCCGCAGAGCCGGTTGCCCGGGAGCTCTGATGGCGGCGACGGTCGGACTGGAACAGGCGGCGGCGAGTAGGGTATGGAGCAGGAGAGCCTCCCCCATGGCCGCGCCCCTCCCGCTCCTTCTCCTCCCGCGCCATGGCAGCGACGAAGCACACCACCGTGCGCACAGCTCGGCTCGCGGTCCTGGTCTGCGCTTCCACTCCCTCCTAGGGACGAGCTCCCATCGTCGCCATCGCCAGGCAGCGCTGGCCGCCGCTCGGACCACCGCAGCACACTATGCCGTCTCCGGGAGGAGAAAGGCGACCGATGTGGTGTCGCCGCCAGCGCCGGAGGAGCGGAAGGCCGCCACTGCTTCGCGATTTCAAGCGTCCTCCTCCTCAAGTGTAGCACCGCAGAGACAACCTCTCCATCTTCATGGAGGATGCCAGCTAGCAGCGCACCTCCTGCTCTCCTCGGCCTATTCTTCCAGGTCTCTCTCTCTCTGACTGGATCCCCTTTTTCTTGTGGCAGATCGGGAAGAAAGATCAGACGGATCAATGACTATTTTGCGAGTGACGACAGCGGAGGTTTGGGAGGAGCTCGAGCACGTCCTCCTCTGCCACTCCCTCCACTGGGTCAGCACGTCTCCGATTCAACCTTCTCTAGGCCATGAACCATCTTTAATTTTCCTGTTTTTTTCTCCATCTATAGACCTGAAGAACTAGCTGCTGATGGTCCGGAAGCACAATGGAGGCTGCATGCTGCAGCAACGCTCCAAGAAGAACTACCCAAAGTTCATCACCAAGAAATCCCTGGCTGCGTGCTGAATGTCTTCCAGCCGCCATCCTCAGCAGCGGAGCTCCAACCACCCCTTCCCTTCCTACACATCTCACGAAAGGTGATGTGTACTCTCTCTTAGCTCTTCTGTTTTGTGAGTGGATCTGAAAATAACAGCCTATTTGTGGTAATATGGTGTGCTATGAATGAATAATAAGTGTAAAATTACCCCCGTTCATGCCAAATTTGCTGTGAAATATGGTCTGTTCTCATGCCTATTGATCTATTTATTGCAGGATTCATCTCTATTTTTGTTTGATTCAGGTGTGCTATTGAAAGGGCATGGCGCCCCCATGTGTGGTTTTGGTAATTAATGACAATCCCTATGGACTAATGGTTGCATTGAGTTGTACTTGTAAGGTTTGTCCATAGACCATGCTTGAACTCCATATGTTGGATTCAAGGTTGATGCTATGAATATATTGATATAATGAAGTATTTGGCATCAAGATCATCGAGTTGAGCATATTGCAAGTATGTCTTGAAAAAAGGATTAGTGATCATTCATGGTTATCCTCAATACATCATCTATTGAAAAGAGAAGAAAAGATACAAGGTTGATCAAGATATTGTTCAACACACAAAGCTACAGGATGTACCAAGTGGGATCATGTATATCTTGGTATGGTAAGTAATTGCCCATATAGCTTTGTGAACTAACCCATGATATGTGTTGACATTTCTATATTGTGGTTAGGTATCTTTCTATGGGCTTGCATCAAATGAAGATTTCATATAGCCCATGAAGGATGACGTCAAGTGGTGATCGTCATCAAGGTTGAGATGTGCAAGTTCAATGGGCATCTAGAAGATATCAAATGCTTGAAGCTTGCAACCCTTTTGAGGTATCGGATTATCCGTCCCAGCTGACTCGGATTTTCCGATAATGGTCAAGTAAAGATGTGCCAATAAGGGTCTCTCCCATAGTGGAGTATGGGGGAGAAATATGTGGACCTTCACCAAGCGAAGCGCAATCAGGAAAGGTGATCCACTTGAGAAGATCAAGATCGCCATCATCTAGTCAAGTGGAATGTGCAAGGCAAAGGTATGATCTTGTTAGGGTTTCTATTTTACCGGTCTCATGTTAGTCGGGAGACCGGTTATTGATAGACACCGTACTATCAAGAGGGGCTCTCGATTGAGCTTTACGTATCAGTTGGAGAGAGCTCAAACCTTTGCATACTTGCCTTCATTATCTTTCTTGGTTCTTATTTGGCTTTTATCTATGTGAGAACTTAGAGCTTGTGTTCATCCCTATACCAAGCTCTAGTTCATCAAAAACGGATTTCATATGAATATCTTGTTGTGTTTTTGATGTTGGAGTTTTACCGGTTGTCTTTTATAAGAGAGGTCAAACTCTCTTCTTGTGGTTTCCTCCTCACATGATGGACTATGATGTTTTCTCTGCATAATCTTGGAGAGCTATTCGTTGCGATTCCACGAGCCCAAGATCATCGAAATCGGAGTCCGGATGAAAAAGATATTGCGGTTTTCGTTTGTTGTTTCTGTCAGTTTTCAGTCAATCGGATATTCCGACCCAAACTTGGATCGAATATCCGACCCGATATTGCTTGACGCAAACGGCTAAGGACTTGTTTGGTG